>JAECUM010034277.1:0-16659 GCA_016617855.1 Megalonaias nervosa
GTGTGTGTGTGTATTGGTCTTTGTTTCTCCCTATAAAACTCCCTTCGTCCCTATCACATTCATTGTACTTACCTACCAACCTACAGTAGCGCGTATTCAGGTCAGCCACTTAGTCTCTAGTAAAAATTGACCATGAAATACAAAAATAGGGACATAGACATAGGGACGTAAATTAGCATACTTAGTGACACTTTAGGGACACTATCGAGACAAAAAATAGACATACAAATCGAACAGATATAAAATGTAGCTAAGTAATCAAATTTATAGATAACCCATCTATAAATAAGTACGAGATCTCATGCTCGGGTCAGCTAAATCTCGGAACCTCTCGAACAGATCTCTTCGTCTTACTTACCGACACTTTAGCGACACTATACAAACAAAAAATAGGGACATAGAAAAGGGACATTATAGAGACACATTTAGGGACATTGTAGGGACATTAAAGCTACGCAAAAATTTAATCTGCATAGCTATAGCCTACCTAATCATATGTCCCTAAATACACAAATATTATAAAGCATAACGGATCACATAGACTAGCTCAGCTGACTAATCAGATCTATAAATAATTTATGTATAATTAACTACGAGATCTCCCGCTCGGTTCAGCTGATGCTCGGAGCCTCTCGAACACATCTCTTCGTCTTACTTGTGTGTGTGTGCGTGTATATTTTTGTTTGTGTTTGTGTGCGTGCGCGTACGTGTGTGTATGTTTGTGTTTGTGTGCGTGCGCGTACGTGTGTGTATGTATTAGTCTTTGTTTGTCTCTATAAAACTCCCTTTGTCTCTATCAAATTCACTTCACTTACCTACCTATCTACAGTAGTGCGTATTCAGGTCAGCCACTTGCAACACTGTCGCCATTATTCCCCTAGCGTCCAGTACAGTGACGTCATTGAAGCTAGAAATTTCGAGGCTATAAATATATACTTGGTTTTTTCCATAGGACTTTCCACAGGTTGTAGCTATAAATAAATACTAGGGATTTTAAACAGGATCGTCACACAAGTTGAGGTTATAAATATATACTGGGCTTTTCCATAGGATTTTCCATAAGTTGTAGCTAAAAATTGATGTAAGGCTGATAAAAAGAAGAAAAAGAACAAGAAGAAAAATGTCCTGAAGAAGATGAGATGCTGATGAAGAAGAAGAAGGAAGGAGAGAAAGCAGAAGAAAGCTAAACGGTTCTTTTCAGGGCCACTCATATGTCTCGAAAAGATGTCTATTCTCTCTTGCCAAAATTTTTTTTTACATACTAAATGGTTTGTATATGTTCAATTTCCCTTGTCCCTATAGACCATTCTCAGAATGTATTCATGTATTCATGTGACCCTGGGTCAACGAATCCAAAACGAGGCTAAGCTAGGCACCAGCTTATAGATTTGTTAGAGCCAGGGGACCAAATTATGGCAGATAAAGGTTTTGTTAAAATTAAAGAGAAAATTATTTTAATAAACAGATTAACAGACTATCCCATACATAAAATGACAAAATTTTATATTGTTTAGACACGATCCTTCCCTATTATGTTTACTTTATCTAATGTCTGCATTTACATATTGGGTGTTAAAATTCATCCATCTACCAACACCACAAAAATAATATTAATTATAATCAATGAAGAAGTTCACATAAATAAGGGACCAATTTGTGTGTTTGGGGGCAGGGTGCTTTGATTATATATATATATATATATATATATATATATATATATATATATATATATATATATGAATGGCTTTCATACAGCTTTGAACAAATAATCCTGCTGTTTTGTGGGTAAATATATAACCGCCAGTCTGTTATTGAAACAAAAAAAAAATGTGTTCGTATGAATCAAATCGTATATCCATATTGTCAGTTGACAAATAATTCAGAAAAGAAAAAATATGTCATTTAAAGGGAGAATCCCAGTCCCTCCCACCCCAGGCACTAAAAGCAGCAAGCACCATAACAACAACCAGGTTGTCCACTTCTGATACAAATTAAAATGCAAGCACACCGACATGTACCCAAACTATTTAAAGCACACCACGAAGTCTCTACTGGTTTGGGGGACGTGGTTGGTTAAAAGGGCAGTTTGTGTCACTATGCACATTTTGTAAATGTTTTATTCTGACCGCATGTTTTGACCACAGTATTGATTGATCATAGCTGTACATTTAAACCATACCTAATCAGAAACAAAATTCATGCTTTAAATAATTTCTTTTCTCTATCGTTAACTTGTATTTTGTGTGCTGTAGAGAAAACGGACACTCAAGATAGGACGTAAATCAACTTACGTTTAAGAGAATGGACATATCAAGTAAGTTCTCGTCATTATAATATATACAGCGGTAATTCTATAGTATAAAATATTCTTACGCAAAAGGAAACAATCTCTATAAAATATATTACATCCATTACAGCCGCGATCAATATAATATATTCTCTCGCAAAAGGAATCTACATAATATATTATATGCAGTATAGTCGCGATCTGCCTAGCTTAGCCTCGTTTTCGCGATGCATTAATATTCATGAGGATCTCATTAAGACTGGTCTATATAGTCCCAATCCCTTGTCGATATGTTCAATTTTCCCCTTGTTTCTATACAGTCCCAATCCCTTGTCACTATGTTCCATTTTCTCTTGTTGTTATTCAGTCCCAAACCCTTGTCAATACACTGTCCCAATCCCTTGTCGCTATACAATCCCACCCATGTTAAATTCCCCATGTTAAATTCCTCTTGTCGCCATAGGGCAAACTCACTAATTTAATATTAAAGTCCCATTGTCGCTATATCGTCCACATATACTATTTTTGCTTTATTCCGGATATAAGATTTATCATCGCATCAGTTCTAAAAAGGGTCTCAACGGCAAATTAAAATCTCTTGCGATCATTAATGCAAGGAGAACTTTGAAAACTACTTCTTGTTCAATGCCGGTCGATCGCGACTTTATTTATTCTCGAAGTTCGAAGGCAAAGTTTCGCAAAATAAAGTAATCGCGTAATATCAGTTATTTAAGGCATTTTGTCGGCTTGTTACAATGGGAGGCAGAGGCAGATAGGAAAGAGAATATACTTGTTATAAAGGAAAAGGAAAGAAAATATACTTGTTATAGAGGAGTTGATATGGAGGCATCTTTATAAATTTAATATTAACAACCTTATTATATCACAAACTGGAGATATTTTCACACGCAATCGCTGGTTCTTGTAACAAGAAATGCGACATACACATCAATATTAAAGATTAGAGTAGCTGGCGTTAAGATACAAATAATAAATATGATGATATTGTATCCCACTGATAGATAAAGAAACCTGCATAGCTATTATACAGAGCATTGATATAACACGATTTACATAATTACCCGTTTCGTTCAGAATTTATCAGATGACGAATGGAAAAAAAGCACAATTGTTACATATAATACACGATAGCTATTGTGAAACACAAGGCACTTAGGCTACATTATAAAATGTGAAAACGTAGGAAATAAGAAATAGTATTTCCAGAAATATTTAGATACATTTTGTCCTCCGTCAGACAACCATCGGTCTGATGTATGCCCTTCGAGCCATCATTAAATTCGGTCTTGACCAATCTTAGGATGGACCAGAAGAGCTGCGTGCTTTGTCGTAGAGCATCTTAAAAATATATTCGTGTAATGGTTCCTTTTAATGAAGGCAAATCAACGATTCAGTAGACATGATACAACTATTAAATCATCATCTGGAAAGTGTAAATAATGCACGTGCAATGCACGTGTATACCGTAAATCTCTTGACATCACTGGCTCTGGAGAAGTGAGTAAGCACACGTGTGTAATAAACTGTACTTCCTTGTGCATCGCACATACAATAAATGCCATTAGAATTATAAGAAGACACAAAAGCAATATAAAATAAACACTCGACATAAGCACAACCCACGGAATGTCTGGTCAATACTGTATAATAGAGTAACGTCTCAAACAGGCAAGTAATTGACGGTCACTACAATGTCCTATGTCCGATTCTTAACAGAATTTCCACCAACCATGTTCACTTTCTACCACTCAAAATATCTAGGCACAATTATAAACTTTTGATCGTAACTATCCTTCTTCGCCCTGTGCCGAACATGAAAAATTTTCACGACAATTCAGTTTCATGTAAATTCGCTTCTTCGACGACTCTGCTTTCTATGTGCTCTGGATATAGTTTCTGAAACGAAAAGGAAAGGAAAACAAATATAGAAAGCATTTCTTTAAAAGAAAAATAAATGTAAGTAGTGAAACCTCTCGGCAGCATCCGCAGACGCGCATTGTGCACATACAATCTGCCATCTGAAGAAGAAGAAGAAGAAGAAGAAGAAGAAGAAGATGAAGAAGAAGAAGAAGAAACACAGATTCATCTAGTTGTTGGTAAATATATGTAACACAACAACATAACATTTGGACAAGTTTCTTAATCAGCAAAAATTAGAAAAATATGAAACGTTTGGTATAGAATAAGGTTTTAGAATTCTTAGAGAAATGGAGGCTTGTACATTCAACTTGCTCTGGCTCTTTTGGAAACAAATGAAAATGTATTAGATGTCTTTTTGGTACGAACCTATCTATCTATCTATCTATGGCATGATCTGCATATTTGCTTTATAATTTGAGTATTTTCGTAAATGCTGCTTAATTTATGAACGTTTTTCATAAATTATGTGTTGTGTTTTCGAATGCTTCTACAAACGCCTGGTCATTTGTTTTCTTTGCATTTCACGACCGCGCCTCATGGTCTGGGGGTGGGTGGGTGCTGGGACCACTGTTGAACACCAACCTGCGTCTTTCAAGAAAGTAAAGGATGGTATTGGTATTTTGAGCTTAATGCCATTCTGTCAGAACATGATAGGCTATACATGGTGGGATAAGAACCCAGGAAAACCCCGGGAAGAACCATTGACCCACGGGAAGCTACTGACAATCTTTCTCATACACCCACATTGGCCGAGCCCGAAATTCTAACCCACGCGGATAGAGGTGAGATGGCAGTGATCTGTAAAGGCTAGAGATTTAGACCACTCGGCCACCCGGGGCCTACAAGAAAGTAAAGGAATTCATCAAATGTTTCCTATTCATGCAGCAAGGAGGGCATGAACCTACCAACGAATTATAGCAACACAATGTGGACAAATTTTCTTTAAGTAAGGAAGTGGTCGTGCAGTAAGAACGTAGAGCATAAAATTTGCAGTGCCAAAACAAACAAAAAAAATTACCACAATTTAAAAAAATATTTCACAAGGTACGCATATTATTAAATTATGTTTAAACTCAAATATTTAAATTTACTTTGATCTTTCCATTTGTTAAATTCAACGTGTAATAGGTAAATATCACACGAGCATAAACCTTTGTCTAGGCTTTCAGGAGGGTCTGCTACCATACAGCTGGATATATTAGATTACGCAAACAATATCTTTATCTGCCGTGCACAAATATATATGACTTCAAGGCATACTGATGGAAAACTGCCCCTTTGAGTTCATTTATTCGACGTTGGGTCATGTTATGTATTTAATTAATTGATTTACAATGACAGCAATTAAAATTTACAGATCGCTTTCAAAATATGATCAAAATACAACCAAACAAAAAAAATTAAAAAAAAAAAATAAATAAAATAAAATAAAAACAAAATAAAAAAAGCTCATTACCTGTGCATTCTGAACAGCAAGAGCCTATCGGTCGGTATTGTCTCTTACAGTTTAACTGCTTGCATTTATTTTTCCTGCATTTTGTTTTTCCATTCTGAAATGATGATAAAATTTGTGTAAACAGATCCGCAACAATAAGCATTTTAGAATTACTGTAAATAGGTCAATGTCGATAAACATTTTAGTTAAAGATACAGATATATCAGTAGGTTTTCCACAAGAGAAGAATCACATGGCTGTTTGACAACACCGTGATTTCACTTTCTTTATCATCAACATTTGCCTTCATGGAGCTTGAACCCTCACCCCCTCCACTCCTACAGCGTACACAATTTAAAATGTTACATAAAATATCTTTATCAATGACGTGTGAACACAAAATATTACATAATGTCTTTATCAAGGAAGTGTGAACATAAAATGTTACATAATGACCTTATCAATGACGTGTGAACAGAAAAAATGTTACATAATGTCTTTATCAATGACGTGTGAACGTAAAAAATGTTACATACTGTCTTTATCAAGGACGAGTGAACATAAAAAAATGTTACATAATGTTTTCATCAAGGACGAGTGAACATAAAAAAATGTTACATAATGTTTTCATCAAGGACGAGTGAACATAAAATGTAAAATGTTATATATCTTTATCATGGACACGTGAACGTAAAATGTCACATAATGTCTTTATAAAGGACGAGTGAACATAAACTGTAAATACTATTTCTTTAGCAATGACATGTGAATATAAACTGTTACCTAATGTCTTTATCAAGGACGAGTGAACATAAAATGTAAAATGTCATATATCTTTATCAAGGACGTATGAACATAAAATGTTACATAATCTATTTATAAAGAACGTATGAACATAAATGTTACATAATGTCTTCATCAAGGACGTGTGAACATAAAATGTTATATAATGTTTTTATCAAGAACGTGTGAACATAAACTGTTAATACGATGTCTTTATCAAGGACGCGTGAACATAAATGTCACATAATGTCTTTATCAAGGACGTGTGAACATCAACTGTTAATGCGATGCCTTTCTCAAGGACGTGTAAACATAAAATGTTACATAATGTCTTTATCAAGGACGTGTGAACATCAACTGTTAATACGATGCCTTTCTCAAGGACGTGTAAACATAAAATGTTACATAATGTCTTTATCAAGGACGTGTGAACATCAACTGTTAATACGATGTCTTTATCAAGGACGCGTGAACATAAACTGTTAATACGATGTCTTCATCAAGGACGCGTTAACATAAACTGTTAATACGATGTCTTCATCAAGGATGTATAAATATGATGCTTATTATCCTCGTCTGCACTGCCCTGGGTTTATCCATTAATTACTTGAATTGCTCTGATAAATTTGATAAATAAATTTGTGCATGTGTTTGTCGTGACTTACTACACATTTACAATAGTAGCATTTCATGAACCCGAAAGGGGAGACCCGTGGATGCCACTGTTCTCCGTCATGAAAGATGTCTTCCCCGACATGGCAAGCTGAAAAATAGGAAACATGTTAATGCCCCACAACGAATGTGGATATGGAATGTTCGTCAGTCCGTTGCGTTTCGGTCAAATTTTACAGTAATGTTAGTTTCGCTTGAATATTTGGCTGTACTACCATGTAACTTTGAGAGTACATGCCTCTTGGCGAGTACCACACCTTCCCATCAAATTAGGTCAGTGTGTCAGATATATTTCACACTTATGTGACTTTACATTTTTTAAGTCAATTTACCATGCAATGTTGGTTGTAGGGTCAACCTGTGTTGCAATATCAAAAATATTAAACTGCACACACCATATGCAAAGTGTACATACTTATGTGATAAGAGTGAGTGTGTGATGACTCGGAACAAAAGCAGACGACAATTTAGACACGGCCCCACGCGCTCAATAAAATACAAACGTACTTCATCTTGCATATTTCAGTCTGAGACAACAAAGTAGTTATGAGCCATACATTAACAAAAGAAACTTGTGGCTTCTCAAATGTCATGTTTGCAAGGGACGAAGACCGTATAGTGCTTGTCTGTAAATTCTAATGCAAAAGTTTCTAGACATTCTACGGTTTCACATGACAAATTCAATAATGTTATGTATATTGTTAACCCACTTTTATGTCTTCTATTATTTTCGTGGAGTTTATGGGGGTATCGTTTTGCAAGCATTAATATCATCGATTTGTCATTAAAAGTGAAATATTCGAGTAATGGTTTAACATCTGTAAATCGTGAGATTGCGTAGCCTTGCATAAAAGTCGACTTACAGTACTCATTAGACCATGAAATACGCAGTAAGTGCGGTCCACTGGTTAAACGTTATACTCATAATCAAAAGAGTGCAGGTTCAATTCCACCACTGTATCAGCCCGTATCGGCTACCTTGGTTTGACTTTGGGCAAGGCAGTTAAATCTATTTTCCTTGGCGCGATGTATCCTTCAACGTGTTGCTGTGCTGCAACACACCAACTCTGCTCCATCATTTTGTAATATTTGCTACACTTAGCTTCTGAACCTTTTTTTTACGGTATCATCTCATTTTTCTTTTTAAAGACTCAAAAGAAGTGAAACATCAACGCGTATGAACTATATACAGTATTTACATTTTTAAATTTAAGGTAAATACATACGAGGAGTATTTTACAAGTTGTAAATATTTTGTTATAGAGCTTTTGGTTTCTTTGAACCTGTCAATAAATTGAACACCGATCGATTCGATATGCAAAATAACGTTCCTAAAAATGGACTGCACTGCGCGTGCAGCAATCAGGGCAATTCTGTTTCTGAGCAATTCTGCTACTAACCGGACAGCATGAACAGTAAATCATGGCGCTTTTAGGATACTCTTGGACTGATATCAAGGCCGACTCGAACGAAGTCCACGGATGTAATTCTTTGTCACATCCTACAATCTTGAGGTACTTTCGTCGGTTTAAAAAGAATGGTTGCGAATCCATGAATGTAGGTTTAATAAATTTTATTCAGGTTTTGTCTTGATAATACATTATTTCAACTTCCCCAGCCGTCCAATACACATAGATACATAATGAATTATAGATCTAACCAGAACCATCAGATGATAAAATAATTCCAAAATACCCCACCATTCATCGTGTTGTCAAACGTTAAACATGGATATGTTAGTAAATTTTTTCCATGTTCTTGGCAGTTGTAAATAATCGATTCTGTGTGAATTAGATTCTAAATACATGTATATTTTATGTCTGTATAGCTATATACATATATACAAACACTCCCTGTCTTCCTTTAAATTTCAACATGTATCTTACCGTATGCTTTTCATGACATGACTAATCTCATACATGTAGGCATGGTTGAAAGATCGGTATTGAAGGAACAATTAAAATTTTACATTTTAATGCTCACTTTATATGTACACATGTAGCTGGAGGAAAAACATACAGTTCTGTAGCGGGAGGTCGCGGGTTCGAACCCCGGCCGAGTCATACTTATTAAAAAAATTGTACTAACAGCTGCCTCGTTAGGCGCTCAGCATTAACAGGTTAGTGTTAGGACTAGTCGGTCTGGCGTCAGGATAATGTGACTGGGTGCGATATCATGCTACATGTCTGCGGCATGATGCCCCATTACTAGACATTGCTATAAACTGACACAGTGCAGACATCGTAGCGATATGACTGAAAAATTGTTAAAGGTACTTTAAAAATCCAACTCTCTCTCTCTCTCTCTCTCTCTCTCTCTCTCTCTCTCTCTCTCTCTCTCACACACACACACACACACACACACACACACACACACAGACACAGACACAGAGTTCTATAATAATTTGTATCAATATTGTATATTCGACGTCATTTATAGTGTCACAGAATTGTATAAGTCCCTTTATTTATTAAATACATGTACTCGGGTTTCGTTTTTTTTGTGTACAACGATACACGAGGGTGATTTATGCATATTGTACAATATTTCGAAACAGTGAGTTCGGTTCATCCTATGCCGCACGTGCGAAGTGCTTTCAATGGAAAAAACCGAATACTTCCTGCGCACAGACGAAATATGGCTGCATCGTCTGTGTATAAATGCCTCACCCTAAGACTAAATCTTCACATTAGGGAACGTCTTGTCAGTGTGCAGTCTACTTAAGGACTTGCACATCTTCCGCTGTAGTGGTATGTGAGTTAATTATTAATTTCTTATGTATATTATAAATTATAACTATTGTACTACTACGTTTATTTTTGTATATTTTCTATATAGCTTCGGCTTACGTAGTATAATGCAAATATTTTCTATTCTTGTTTGTGACTTAGCAAGAGATTTATGTTAGCAATATAAAGTAGCGTTTTTAAGAAACGTTTAGTACCATAGGATTCTTATCGGACACGGGTAGGTTCACTTCTGAACCTGTTTATTACTTTGCAATGTTGTGCCGATAATGTAATTTGTATAGCTTACCGTATATAACGTCATTACGAGTTATCGTATATGCCCGTGTCATGCATAGTACACGGTGTTAGATGTATTTTCAACTGATCGGAGTCGATGATGTACCAGTTGTAGAGCTAACCATAGAAGTTGACCATAGCAGCTGTAAAGCTGAACCATAGCAGCCGTAGAGCTTAGTGAAAGTGTTGCTGGTCGAGTAGCAGGTGATCAGGCGTTGCTGACCGAATGGTGGGGGCTGATTGCTTGATTGACCAAGAAATTGAATGGTGGTAGGTGACTACCTGAAATGCTGACTGCTTGATTGACCAGTGTGACTGGTAGCCAAGTGTGCTAGTAACGGATTGTTTTGTCTTACTCCATACATGTAACCTTTTAGTTATGAGCTAATTTCGGGGATTGTTATACCCAGTGTTTTGGGACCGTAAAGATATTTTGTATGATATCCGTCCCTTTGTTTTCATCGTTTTACTATTTGAGTAAAGTACCTCATTCTTCACTATTTGAGTGAATACATTTTACTATATGAGTAAAGTACATCATTTTTACTATTTTGAGTAAAACACATCATTTTTTTTCGTCGTGTGAAATCACTGTGAATTATTAATCTTTGTCCTTTTACTGTGTTAAGGTCATTTATTTGTATTCACATTTATGTTGCATTATTAGGTTCGTGCGGATTGTGTTAATTTTGTCCAATATTTGGATTTTATACACGCACGTATTAATAATAATTCTTTTCTCATTCAAGTCATTCATCAGTAAACATTGTTTTTGTATCACCATCAAAAGTGTTCTGTTATAAATCCGAAATCCAACCCGGTTATCTTTGTTACATATAGGTCTTATTTAGGCGGGGTGTTATTTCTAATCATTTTTTTTGGGACATTCCTTTGTACGCATGAACATATGTCGCTTTAATAAAGATATATATCTTAACATTACGACAGGTGATTATTAGCAGTACATATCTACCCCATCCTGTCTAGAATTTATCACCTGTACTTAGTAAGACAACTTCGGTGGCCTAGTGGTTAAAGCGGGTGCGGGAGGTCGCGGGTTCGAACTCAGGCCGAGTCATACCAAAGACTTATAAAGATGGTACTAACAGCTGCCTCGCTAGACGCTCAGCATTAAGAGGTTAGTGACAGGACTGGTCGGCCTGATGTCAGGATAATGTGACTGGGTGGGACATGATGCGGCATGTCTGCAGCATGATGACCCGGTGCTAGACATCACTATAAAACTGTCACACTGCAGACATCGTGAAGATGACTGAAAAATTATTGAAGCTACGTTAAAAATACCAATCATACACACATACACTGTTCTTAGTAAGACATAATCTTATCTAGTTAAACCAATCTGACCAAATGTGAATAACTACTGAGTTTAAATTTGCTGTACTATTGGTTTGTGTCTTTGCAATTTGCTACTTCTTTCCTACTTCTTTCCTAATCTAACTCTATATATCTAACTCTACCTGTCTAACCATACATGTCTTTCTCTATCTATATAATTCTATCTAACCCTATCTAAATCTGTGTATCTAACTTCTTTCTAACTATTTCTGTCTAAATCTACCTTACTCTATGTACCTAAATATTAATTCCTATATATCTAACTCTGTATATCTAAATCTATGTCTAGCTCTAACTCAGTCTGTGTATCCTATCGATTTAACTCTGTATCTGATTTTGTCTGTCTAACCCTATCTGTCTAACTCTAAACACTCTCTAACTCTATGTATCGAACTGTAATTCTATGTATCTAACTCTATCTAACTCTACATACCAAACTCTACCTAACTCTGTGTATTTAAATTTGTCTAACTTATCTATATAACTTTATGTATCTATATATTCTATAAGTCTAATTTGTGTATATAACTATGCATCTAGTCCGCTCCGGTGACCTAGTGGTTAGACGTCCGCGTCGGATGGGGGAGGTCGCGGGTTCGATCCCCGGCTGACTCGTATCAGATTTACAAAAATGGTACTAACAGCTGCCTCGCTTGTCGCTCAGCATTAAGAGGTTAGTGTCAGGACTGGTCGGCCTGGTGTCAGGATAATGTGACTGGGTGGGACATAATGCTACATGACTGCGGCATGATGCCCCAGTGCTAGACATCACTATAAACTTCTACAGTGCAGACATTGTTGCGATATGACTGAAAAATTGTTAAAGCTACGTTAAAAATCCAAATCACACACACTATGTATCTAAATGTCTATCTAACCCCTATCTGTCTAACTCAACCTATCTAACTTAACCAATCTAACTCCATCAATCTGTATCTACTCCGCCTGTCTGACCCTATCTAACAGACGTGCGATATTAACGGTATACAGGTTTACCATGGTATTTTTTCCAGTGGTATGCAGGAAGATACTTTCAGTTTAACGGTATTTCGGTAGTTTTCCGTCAGTAATGATTGTACGGAAATTGCTGAGTGATCTTGTTGCTAATTAAATGATATTAACATGTTTTCATTTATCATGACTGAATAATTAAAAACATTATTATTGTCATTAATACAATTGTTGTTTATACAGAAACAGTTGTATTTGTCACAAATAATGTTTGCATATTACAATTAGAATTACATATATGATGATTGACACATGTGCTACGTCTGCCATCATGGTGGCCAAAGGTGATGTTGTGAAAGATATTCGGGCCAAATCCAACTTTTGGAACAGTTTGAGAGTTAAAACAAAATAGCCATGTAATTGTTTTAGTTATTGACCAGCGTATGTTAAAGTGTTCAGTATTCAGTACCTGTATTCTTCGTAAAACTTCAAATTATCCTTGGATTTTCTGGAAAGCAGATGTTTTCTGTTTGAATTTTATTAATTTCTCAAGTCAACTAAATATTCCTCGTTCGTGGAGTAAGTAAATTTTACGTTTACTGCATCTCTCTGATAAATATCTTCCCCGGGTGTTGGCATCCCGCTCAACGTTTCCCTGCCTTGTATATCAATAGTGTAGTTAGTAAACTGTAGGCTCCAGTATCAATACTTTTGTTTTAAATATTTTTATCATTAATCTCTGTAATGTCAGCACAATTTTTACAGGGTGTCAGCTATAGTGTACTCTTAATCATCCGTCTCTAGTTACAGCTTTTAGATTTAACTTATGCAACAATTAAAATGCACATTCCAAATTCGTTCACTATAAGGTACTTACCATTTCTCGGGGGGGGGGGAGGGGAGGGGGGAGTAGGTCTGCGATTTTTCTGTTGAGCTAAGATATGTTGTTTTATTTCAAGATAATTATTTAAAAATAATATACTAGATATAAAATGGCGGCTTTTATTATAAATAAGTGCAAGATGTTTATCCAGGTTTTGACAGACGGAAATTTTTAAAGTGTCTGATCCGTGCCTCAGGACATCAAATTTATGATACCTAATAGAATTGTGGTATACCATTGTATGAATTGTGGAACGTTGAGAAATACTGTTTATAAAATCGTGATACCCAGCGCTACTCTTTATCTGTCTCGCTCAATCATGCGACGCAGAAATCTAGCGAATTTTCTGACATTACATTTTTAATCTCAGCCTGGTTCTTTCAATCATGGTGAGCACGCGCGGAACCTAGATTTCAAGGGAAGCAGCCCTTGCTGTCTTCTGCTGTGCCTGACGGAGTTGATTCAAAACAAATGAAATGAATTTAGTTCATAAAACATCATAAGTCTCTACAATTTTGAGACGCACACACACGCGCGCGCGCACGCACACTATTTGCTAGAACTCATAATGGATGGTTTATCAAATAACCCAAATCTGCTAAGGCCATTCGTGTTTAATCACATGAATAAACTGTTTCAATAGTCGCTCTAAGCAGTGCAGGATTAAAGCTAGTGCGGGGCCTGTAAAGTACGTTATAAAGGCGCCCTAAATTTAAAATAAAAAACACTTAAATATTAAAACACATAAATTCTTAACTTGCATAGTAAAGTAATTGTATTTTTTCATTTGCTATACAGCCAGATAATACTACAAATATATCTGACATTTCAATAATAGTATTACTTACATATAGGTAATAAATAGCTTGAAAGCAATTTAGTGCGGGGCCCTTGAAAGTGCGAGGCCCGTAGCATATGCTACTTTTGCTACTAGGATAATCCGGCACTGGCTCTAAGCCATAATACACAATCATTTTATTAAACACTTTACATTTTCAAAATATGTTGAACTTTGGGGTACACGGAGGGGGTTAAGAACAGACACGCCAATTATGGAGATGTCCCTTTAAAGCAAGAATGTAAACTGAATGTAGAATATTTCGAGTTATGCGAAAGACATGCGAAGACAAGGACAGGGGAGAAAGGAAGAAACACAAGCAACGAAAAACCAATAATATATGCTAACCCCATATTTCAAGACAGGCGTACTGTATCTACATGTTATATGAACAAACATCCCAGTGATTTTTGTGACCTGATCGTCCATCCTACTTTTGTCTATGTAACCCATGTGGAGGTGCCTGGGACAGATAAGCAATGAATTTTTACGGGCACCAGTTGAGGCAAGAACTCTGTGTACCTTTAATGAAAAAGGCTGTGAAGACAAACTTGCCCAAGTTGAATTCTAAACATATTACAAAATCTCCAGCATGAGAAAATATTTATGTCCGAAACTAATAGAAAACACTGTTCCAAACACACAGGCTATACAACATCACTGGCCAAAAAAAATCCAATTTCTCTCAACAATTTGGCAATTTAGGCAGAACCAGAAACGTGTTATGTCAAACCTGCTTTCTTCAAACTTTACCAAGCATTGTTTGCAGCTGGGTATTGTGTTTAAGCTAACTTTAATACATGGTGGTCCGTTTACAACCAATGCCAATTAAAACACCAGTATGTCACACAGTTTCACCTCTTCCAAAGAAAGTGATTTATATATGATAGTAACACATGTCTCTAATTGTCCATGAATAGCCCAACACATATACAGTGCTAGTCATTATACACTTCGTTTGAGCTCTGTGCCCAGAATCATATCCAAATTAAAACTGAGTAAAGTTAAAAGATATCCAATTAAAAACAGTAATTGTTGTTTTCATATGAAACCAATCGATTAAATGTGATAATACAGTAATATCAAATGTTTTACTGTTTCTATTTGCTCTTGCGTAAAACTTATGTACTTAGGGTCGACAGGTCACCCCACTGCCCTCATTAACATATTCGTATTAATGCGCGGTGTTTCCAAACAATAGCACGTGGTTCGAGATGGGTATGGTGCAATGCTTAAAGATGTAACAATCATAAAGGGGAGTTTTATTGGTGGCTTTTCTTTTGTTTTCTCAGAGCGGCAGATATAACTAGATTCTACTGGGATAATTATTTAGATTTTCAAGAGTGTAAAATTGGATGACCTATATAAAAATGTAAGGTAATTAGTAACCAATGAATATTGTATGAGTTGAATCTGCTAATTATATTGCAAAAGTGCAGGGTTATTTTAATTTAATGGAAAACAAATTGGACGAGAACTATAATCTACAGAGTCTCGTATGAAGGCAAATAAAATAACCCATTGACTGGGATTTCCTTGTCTCGGTGCAAACCCCAAAATAGATTCCATTAATCTAACTCTATCAGATCTATCTATCTATCCATCTATCTAAAATACTGAGATCACAATTTTTTTTTTCCACAACAGAAGGCCTGCGCGACCGATTTACGGCAGGTCGTTAATCGCAAATGGTTCCTAAGGTCTCGGATTCATTTCGTTGACTTTATCATTTTCTGTCACACGACTGTTAATGCAGCCATTAATATTATATAATTTTTTTTTCCATTATTTAATGGGAAATAGAAGTCACAGCCATATTATTTTAGGTCTAATTTCTCATACAACTACAACCACTTATGAAGAAAGTGACGTCATAGCGAAGACAACGTGGTGATCACAAAATCATTTAGAGCTGCAAAATAATCGCTGATTTTTCAAAAGCGGACTACTTTTAAGTTTTATATGGCCGCTTTTGGACCTTACTAAAAGGATGCTATCAGTTCACTGATGTGCGATATTTAGTGATAGTTTGTCTAGGTTCTACGGAAAAGTAAAACAACGTAATTTTTTTTTCTTACAAAAATGTGTCATAAGAAGTGACACAGAAGTACATTGTATCCTTTAAGAATTTTGTAAAAATGTCAGATTTCTTGGAGGAAATATAGTTACTATACTAAATGTTTTATAGACAAAATTTTTTTTAAAACTGGTACATAATTCTGCATTGAACATCTCTGATGTTACACTGCTGATACGCACCCTTGCATTAAGTTTTTCTAGTATGCAACTTCTGGGTTCCCCGTTTCATTAGTTTTTCTAAGGAGTAGAGTCGCATTAAATAGATAACCCGTCTAAATGTCCCATACAACAATAACAAACTTAAGTGACAATTAAGAGCAATGAATGAGTACCAATGAAGCCATTTAAATCTTATTTAATCAGTTTTGTGACCGATGAAAAAAAGAATAAGCTTCGTCCGTATAT
>JAECUM010034278.1:0-14989 GCA_016617855.1 Megalonaias nervosa
GAGAGAGAGAGAGAGAGAGAGAGAGAGAGAGAGAAATTTACACCAAACAAATCGGATCGTGCTATCACTAGATTCTACAAAAGGATGCTTATATTAAGAGAATGTTATAATTAAAAATAAATAACATTACCATGACGGTTACAGAATTTTTATTTCGTACTTTACGGAGATTCCAAGCCGGGTCTGCGGGTAAACGGCACCTATCGCATTGCTTGGACGCACCAATCCCTATACCATCTTGACCATGCACACATCACCAAAAAGGACGCTGCAAAGTCTTTGTTATAGGCACCTGTGCGCAACCGAAAACACCCGCATGTCGAACTAATAAATAATTATCATCTATGTACGTAAAACATACAAACATCACATGATTCTACAAGAGAGTGCTTTATAATATCAGCAGAATTTTATAAATAGAAGTAAACAATATTTCCATATAGGTAGAGGATTTTTAGTTCGTATTCTACGGAGATTCGAACATGCGGGCATACCTATATATACAACCTCCATTATCTTGTCCATTTAGAAGGCAAACTAACAGAGTAAACAGACAAAACATAAATTGCATTATCACCTTAAAGCTCTAGGACCTGCTTAACAGAGCTTTATACGAGAACAGGTTTGACAGGGAACATGATCAGGGTTTGTACTTATTTTTTAACAATGTCGAACCACACGTACTGAATACAATAAGCAGGAAACGTTGCCAGTTCAAGTCTGTTAAATTCAGTTGGATTTGGCGATTATACTTGTTATGAGAACATGTGACTTACAAACTTTAATGGTTATGTATCAACGAACAATGGTTTTAAATACCATAAACATAAAGGAATGCAACTGGTATTTCAAACGTTACTTTATATGCTGCACACAAACTTAGCCCAATAAATTGGTCAAAATACGAATTGGTCTTTTGGTAGAATAGACTATTTAATATTACGCGTAAATAAGTACTAGCCAATGAGAGGAATATCATACATGAAATTACCAAAAATGGGTAAAGAACCAAAATGCTTGTCTAAATGTTGAAAATAAAGATAGCAGATATGCCTTCTTTGCCTGATGATTCATAATAGACCCACCATACATATCATCCAAATCTAACCTCAACATGTAGTACATTGATTTGATAGATGCGCGCTCAAATTAGACAAATTGATGAATTCGATAATAAATTCAACGTATCAGCAAATATATAGAAATCGTAGTCAGATTCATAAAACCATTTAGAATGATCGAAAGAGAAACTCATGTGAATACGTTGCTTGTACTTGATAGCAACAAATATCATAATTGCCTAATAACGGTGTTGTCAAGACTGGTTTCATTTCGAGTAAACAAACATGCAAATAAAAGTATAAAATAATAACTTGAACGAACGCCAAAGATTCTGAAATGAAGTAAATAACTCAAAAGAACTAAGGCCTAAAATGCGAACCGTTGTAAAATTAAAAACCCAACATTAACATTTATAGTTACATATAGTTTATATTGTGATTTCGAAAGGCCTATACGCATTGCAAACAAGACTCTAATAAATCGTGTTCAACACGAAAAGCCAAATATATACCGTCTGGAATTCACCATTAGTACACAAATACTCTGAGTCATTGGTATACAAAGGAACAGAAAGTCTTTAAATAGTTAGGAGCATTTGCGAAAACATTGCAGAGACTGTGTGCGAGTAACTCAAATCAATCAAATGAAATGCTTTAAAGGTTTTAGTGTGTTTTCAAAAGTAAATCACCATAGACGACATTAAAGCCAGCAAAGAAAGAAATCACAAAAATTTAACTGATAATAATGTTTGTAATTTGAACTACACACATCCAAAATATATGCAACTCTTTATTAATAATATATAACGTTTCATGCGTCTCATCTGTTTATCAAAACTTTGGTGTAAGCTACCCAAATCTAAGAGGAGATAATATCAAACAGTGACTAAAATACATTTTGTTTAGCAAGGACTTTATCGTTAATGGATTTGGAGATGATGCTAAAAAAGGTTTTTACGAAGATACTTGAGTTTCTATATAGTTTCAGTCTCATTGGACAATGGGAGAAACAATGTGCAAATTCTACATGGTGACAAAGTCACAGAAACCAAGAATATTTCGAAAACATGTTAATCAAATATTTCAACAAGACCTTTACCCCTATAAGTTAATAGATGACTTTTAAACTAAATTGCTAACAAATCAACTAATGTATTCCAGTCTCCGAGGATCTGGGACAGCAAAGAACTATTATCGGTATATAAAAGATATCATGAAACACTTCACACTGCAATCGCTCTCTCGCGTCTAATACAAATTGTCTGGGAATGCGTGCTTTCAAAAGTATCAAATGGATTCTGCACATTATTAGAGCGTATAGGGAATAAGAGTTTGGAAATACCTAAAGTGGCATTAAACTTACTTACAGACTATGATATGTTCGTCTCATGACTGAATGAGAAATCTGAAGGGGAATTAGCATGATGCTATGTAAATACACTAAAGCATATTTTTGGTAACCAAAAGCAAGGGTTCAGAACCTACCCATTAATGCCTAAAACTTTAACTCAACAAAAAAATTCATGATCATCTTTTTTAAATCCCCATTACAGGAGAACTTAACAGAGGAGAAAAAGATTATACAACCTTTAAGTTAATGTGTACGTTAAATAAGGACGGGAATAATTTGATGTTGCGTGTACAGATTTGTGTCAAGACCAAAGATACATGGGATGATACTGTCTGGACAGAAACCATGGTTAAAATGTTGCACTGAATTGAATATAACTCTGAGAAAAAAGGCAACCCCTGACTTTGTATTCGTTGGTAGTTTTGGGTTCAACCACATATTTCAGCACATTATATGCTATGCAAGGCAGCCAGTATATATTTTGGAGGAAGAACCCGAAAAAGTACAGGAAAAAAACTGGCTTACGGGAAGCTATTGGCAAACTTTCTTACGAACCAAATGTGGGCGAGCCTGAGACTCGAACCCACGTAGACATAGGTGAGATGTCGGTGATCTGTAAAGAGAGCGCCTAAGACCACTTGACCACCCCTGACCCCGTAAGATTTAAATGTCTATTAATCAACAGTACATACTGCATGATTATAAATATGTGTGTAAGCTTTTAATGCATCAGCAAGTGAACGATCATCAAAACCCTGATGGGACGTTTTACTTTCCACGTGTCCATTGCCAGCATTTATGTAGTCCGTTATCTTATCATTAGTCATGACTTTGTAGAATTTATTTAGTCCGTTAATTTATCATTAGTCATGACTTTGTAAAATTTATTTAGTAAGCTAATTTATCATTAGTCATGACTTTGTAGAATTTATTTAGTCCGTTAATTTATCATTAGTCATGACTTTGTAGAATTTACTAAATATTATTTTACATTGATTCGGATCAATTGATTACATACCAAGTTTATTGTAGGAAAGGTAATTGAACATTCAGACGACAGTTTCCACATTTCAAGTAGATGTAAAACCTGAATATCGATTTGACTTATTCTGTTACTATTGGTTTGTTAAATGTCATTAAAATAAATCTTCCCATCCACACCCATCCCCGTTGTTTCTATCTGTAGATCGCAGTGTAACTAATTCTTCAAACCTTCTGATATCACATACTGGTCTGTATCTCTTGACAAAGTCATCATTATCAAACAATAAACTGATTTATTAAATATATGTATCGATTTGTACGTGAATGATCTTTAGTCACTGTAGAAAATAGTATTTAGTTAAATATATGTTCATTTTTGCGCTGAATGAAGCAAGAAATTGAGTTGAATATCTTGCTCAATTTGTTCAATCTAAAGTCCGTTATTTAATTATCAAAATATTTATAAATGAACTAAATCATGAACTATGGCATATTTATTCTATTGTTACTCTTTTGCCTGTCTCTCTCTGCATGTTCACCATCATCATGTTCGTATTTATTAACATGCTCTGCTTTTGTTTTTCCTTTCCTTTTTGTTTATATTGGACAGTGAATACATCCATTCAATTCCGCTTGATACTTCTTGAGTAGTTCGGTCTGTATATGCTGACTAAAATACCTATAAATTACAGTGCTTACTATTCAATATGGTACTTCTTGAGTAGTTTGGTCTTTACGTGCTGACTAAAATACTCATAAATTACAGTGCTTATTATTTCATCTGGTACTTCTTGAGTACTTTTTGTTCTTTATGAGCTGACTAAAATATCTCTAAGTTACAGTGTTGTCACACACACATGCAAATCAAATACTGATGATTTGACATTTTCTAGCTGCTACCTAATTTTACAGTGTTGATATTTTGTGCTCCTCTTTTCCATTTCCCTGTTGGTCAGTCTTGTGTTATGACTCTGGAATAAAACTTCCATTTGTTACCATCATTTAATTTTCACACGAGTAACGTGCTACTATTCATATCATCTCAATATTCTCAACAATAAATTCTCAACACCATTTTTCAATCAATAGAATAAAGTTTGCTTTCTGAACTTGATGGGTTATTCCTTTATTTGACCAAACAATTATCAGTATTTCACCGTAAGCTTGTCATTTAAGAAGAGGATCTATGAATTACCGCTACTCGTAACAATTATTATAGAAAACGCATAGTAATACTAAATAAGCTATTGTGGGCATTTCGTAGATGGAATATGGACAAATAAAAATTGCTGACAACAAATTTGTTTCAATATTAAAAATATATATAGTAGTTTTAGTGTGCAAAAATTCATCATACAGTTCATTATTTTGGATGTGTGTAAATATAGCAACTATATATAAATACTGAACATCAAAGGAACTTGAGAAGGCTATAGCATATAATTATGGATTGATTCTACCACACCCACTGAAATTGCTAGCAAGTGATTGGGGGCGGGGTGATCACATTCACGTAGTTTTACATATTGGATACTTATGTTAAAAGGTGAATAAGACGAGGCCTAATTTTCATAATATTTTATATAACGGAAGAATTCATGTACACGTGGAAAAAAAAGAAAAGGCATTTTTCTAAGGGGTAAGAAATATAAACATCCTTCCCCCAAAAGTAACAGAAAAAAACCCCAACTTATTTCATCATAAATAAAGGTGAATAGCCCTTATTACACTGAAACATACTAGTACCTGTTACAATTTATTGTATTTCTCATCGACCAATCTAAAGTATACAAGTATGGCCTCATTATAAAATAATGATGATGTGAATATTGTGAATACGAGTGATTTTTTTATAATAATGTCTTTCAACTGGTGCAAACGTATATTAATGCCAAGCCCAACACGAATCAAACTTGCCCATTAAGTTGTCTCTCGAGTTAACACACTGCGGTAATAGAAACCTTGTAATGAAAATTCTAGCACAATAGAAGTCACACTTCAAAATGCTGTCACCCTATCGATTAGCACTAGGCAATTGAAATCGAAATGGTGTTTGGTTCCCATTCAAACACATGATATCGTATATATGCAATTAGTGTACTCTCTAGCGTCTACCAACAGCTCTATAATGCGCCGGCAGATTTACGCTGTTCAAATAAGCCGGGTATTGTGTAAGTAAATTATTTTCTGCAGAGGTAACGAGAGTAAAGTGCTTTGCCCAAGGACACTCCATGGTAGACAACCCAGATTGATGTAATAGTAGAATTTGAACCCATATCCTTTCAGTCACGTCCCCTGCACGATAAAAACTTAATCTCTGTAGATCTTGCTTCCATTAAGTCGCCTCTTAAGGCGTGCTGAAGGATGTATCGGGTCTATTCTGCAGCCCCCAGACCGCAAGGGATGTGGATGGTGGAGGGGGTATATGTGGAACCAAGTACCCAGTGTCCAGATCCTCACCTGTCAGTATAATATGCAATGGAAAATATATGCTGTCCAAATTTAGGAAAGAGTGTTATGTGCGGCAATACGGTACCTTTAATTCAAATTTAAGAGCACACTACAAGAATTAAATTGTATATGATGACACAGACAATGCACGCAAAATTTAGTCATTTTCTAAAGACCAACCATACCATTGTTATGGTGTGTATAAACATCTGTTCTTCAATATACAATTATATCAGCCCTATTATGAGTTAATCTATGGACTCATAATGCTATCCGATGATGGTTATGTACATTAAATAGTTTTTAATATATCTCTCAATGAGTTTTAAATGTGTACAAGATGAGCATAGAATAGACTTGAATAAAGAATTAATAAAGTAAATACAAGAAAACTAGGGTACTTAAATTACCTTTGTGAACACTGAGATTATTACCTTCTTAACGGTAATTCAAATTTACATACGAATTTATTAATTTAAAATCTAACAGCTACTTTGCGATCTAATTTGGTCAAATCAATTTGTCTGATCGTTTATTGAAATAAACCCATTTAATTAATTTTAAAAATTCTAAATTAAATGTTATGGTAGTGTCAGTGCCTAGATGATCCGTGACCTAAGTCATCATCAACATAGTCATTGGTTGATTTGTGTCCAACGGCATGCGAGAGGCTATTCACGATCTTCGATATGTGAGTAGCGTGTACCCTACTCGAATGCAGACTTTATCAGCCGACTCTGGCTGGTCTGATAAAAATTCGAACCTGCAGCCCATTAACTATTAGTTCGGCACAATGATCACTGAGTCACTTTGACATCCTAACAAATCTTGTATTTTCTTTTTATGTATGTTAGTATGGCGAATGTAACAAAGTATCTTTTGTTTTCCTTGGCTTCTAAAACGGTCTCCATTTGTCAGATGAATAGATAATGCTCCATATTATCACCACGAGATACTTGAAATAGCTCCTCTACCTGTTCATTGCCACTGCTGATACACACATTCGATGGGTAAGCCTTACTAAATTTCTAGATAATAGGGGTGAGAAAGATAAATACCTATTCTAGAGTACCTACACCTACTCGACGAAACAACAGATAGCTCAATCTACGGCTCTTATCATATAATGGGAAATCTCTCAGCATTTTATAGTTTTCAAAATCAATAAACTGATATTGTACTCAAAGCATGAATTCCTATTTGTTTAGGGACGAAAGGTATTCGTTTGTATAAATATGCCTTTTGGTAAGTATGGATTTTTAGTGGGCTCTACTTTAAGTAGGAAGAATATTGTTAGCTCTTGCATGGCATTTAATGAACTGATGTTGTAAAGTGCAATATCCGTGGTAGACAGTGATTTTGTAAACCTTTCATAATTTCTGACAACTGACGAACCGCCAGTACCAAGATAACTTAGACCTGCTCGTTATTAATACTGTTTTTTTTTAATATTCAAACATAAAACAGTATCTCATTATTAACTATATATTTCCAGTCAGTGTGTGTGTGTGTGTGTGTGTGTGTGTGATTTGGGTTTTTGACGTAGCTTTAAAAACGTTTCAGTCATATAGCTACGATGTCTGTAATGTGACAGTTTACAGCAGGGGTCTCAAACTCAAAGCACCCTGAGGACCGCATGAGGGCATTTTCGATGGCCCAAGGGTGGCACCGCCTTTATTATCTCTCATGACACTTTGTAACGCCAATCATTTTGCGGGCCACAGGATACGGCTTGGCGGGCCGCGAGTTTGAGACCACTGGTTAATAGTGATGTCTAGCACTGGGGCATCATGATGCAGACATGTAGCATCATGTTCCACCCAGTCACATTATCCTGACACCAGACCGACCAGTCCTAACACTAACTTCTTAATGCTGAGCATCTTCGGTGTGACTCGGCCGGAGTTCGAAACCGCGACCACCCGCATCCGAGGCGGACGCTCTAACCAACAGGTCACTGGAACGGTCTCAATTTGCAGTTATTACTGAAAATTTCACTCAGTGTCGTCGAACCATGATGTAATACTTAGACATTGACTTTGTATATCTTATAAGGTGTCTAACCATTAGGGCAATGGATGTCCTCTAAGTCCGAAGACAAGCTTAGTACAAAGGGTTATCATTATGTAACGGATACTCGGGGAAAAATTGGTGAGCGGCTGGTTGGAATTGGAATGAACAACAATGCCTGTATGCTATTTTTATAGCATTTTTTCTTCTCTCATTTGTTGGTGATACAAGAGTTATATTTAAGCATTCTTTGTATTGATTTAACGGTAACCGTTTATTCTATAAAAGTTGAGCAATATGGTGAGGCTTTCGGTGTTTGTTTAGGCGAAAGTACACAGTGAGTAATGAGGCATTGATGCTTGTCGGGAAGTGAAATATGTGACCCATTGCACAGTGCGCTGTTTATAGTTCAGCTTCTCAACAAACAAACAAAAAAAAAAAAAAAAAAAACAAACAAACAAACAAACAAAAAAAAAATGCCGGATAGCGTATGACAAGAACTTCGCCATGTTGTTCATCTTTGAAGTTATTATAGAATAACATACGATTATTAGGATTTGGACACAGTGGAACGTTCAGTACCAAGAAACAAATGTAGCGACCATATAGGAAAAATAATTGTGATCTGAGTCCTCGTGGAAGAGAGTTGGAGTTTAGGGATTAGTCGATTACAGCCACCGTGACTCAGTGTTTTTGCGAGATTGGCGGGCTGAAGGATAAAGATTCGTATCATGCAAATGGAAAACCACAAGCAGCAGTTCCACTATGCACCATCGCAGCTAAGTAAGCGCATCTGCTACATGGCGATTTACTATCCAATTTTGGATAGTATACCTACCCCTACTAAGCCAATGGTCATTTTTGTATGTTAAACGTAACACTTTGTTACTAACACTTGGCCCTGTTACTTTATTTCATGACGAAGGTTAGTCTAATATATCTTTTGACTGAAACTGAAACAAAGCACAACTATTCGTAAAACAACTGTGATAACACATACCTTTGCAAAGCGTTAAATTGCCCATACTTACTAGAGTACTTCCGTTATCAAATCTTCGGTTTCAGAGGTACGTAATTTTGCGTGTTGTTAAGATCTTTAATTTCGGAGGTAAGTAAATCTTGCACGTAGTTCCGCAATCCAGTAATGCCAAATAAGAAATCAGAAATGATCGGTTTCGGAAAATACCTTATGAAATTTGTCCCTGGGCAAAACACTTTACTCCTTGCCTCGTGACATGACCATCATGTATTGATGTGCCAAAAAGCACTAAACATAAGTATGAAAATATAACTGTTAGCCTGGCAACAGGGATGCTATCCCACTTAAAATGTGGAAAGGACTACAGTAAAATCGCTCCATTACTTAAATGTCAATCATTCGAATAATCAGCATCACTCGGTCCAGTCCATATGAAAAGATACGTGTTTGCCTGCGATCTCGAACAACTCCAAACAACCGAAAACTAAGAAACAAACGTTCTGGCAAATGCTGCTCGATTTTGATTAGTTCTACTGCATATGACAAATACCGATGAAAAAGTAAACTTGAAAAAAATAGAAAATATTATGGTCCATTTACAGTACAATTGTTCCCTCGTGCCTCACAAGACAAAACAAACCGACACAATTTGCGCGCGCGCGCGCCCGAGAGAGAGAGAGAGAGAGAGAGAGAGAGAGAGAGAGAGGGCAAAGACACACATATAAAAGCCTTCATTTTGTATGTGTCAAACGATCTAAGTAATAGTTCTAATAAAGTTTTGTAAAAACTTTAAGTCCAAATGATGCACACAAAAATGGATTTCAGACACTTGTGTGTATCAATGTATAGTGTTTAACGACACATCAGCATAATACTGGCTATAGTGTGCCTATTGGATTAAAGTTGCACAAATGATTGAATAGTGTAAACAAGCACTCAGATTATTTATCTATGCATACAAACATGTTGGAATTTCATTTGCATGAAGTCTTAAAGGTCGTTCGAGACACATAAATGGCGTCAAAATGTATTAATGTCATCTATATATGGAAAGCTACAAGCCAACCGAATCTCATTCGCTTACACAGATATCTATGGGTTTCTGAGCAATCGTGCTTACAAGAGAGTCTGGAAGGACGGACAGACTAAAACTACCAAAATCAAGATCCTCACGTTGTATTTGCGGGGGGGGGGGAGGAGACATAAACAATAAACGTCCATGGCAGATAATACGGTTACTAAACTCAGGTTTACTCATCATAATTGTACATGTATTTCGTCTTAGATTAACTTAATTTAATTGTATTGTTTTCGATAATGCTAGCCGTTTATGTACAAATTTGTGAGTGGAGAAAATCTGGTCGATGCGATAGAACCTGATGCAACTCCTCTGTATAAACACGCCTTGAGACATTTGTTACCATGTAACATTGTGGAGAATAAAACATCTCAGAAACGTCACACTATTAACCTAACGTCATTGCCGCAAATCGTGTGTTCAGTTGAACACTGCAGAGTTTTGACGGTTCAGATATTGACACCTAATGTACTCTTTAGAGTGCAAACATATGAAAACCTGATGTTTTTTTTTAAAGAAAAGACCACCACCCCACCCACCCCACACCACACCCCAAGAAAACAACACCTACATTGCTCCAGCGACATGTCCTACATCATGTTGGAAGCGGGCATCGGACCCAGGACCGAAGAGATGCATAGTGAGTGTCTTACTTCGATACTTTCAAAATATCCTCAAATCCCATCTACAGCAAATAAAACCCAAATACATTGTTTTACATCATCAAACAAAACGTACTTGCCAAATAGTCTCTCAATACGTTTTAAAATTTTAATCCCGAGACAAAGTCAGAAATAAATACTTGCCGATATAATTGCAGCTACATTGATATATAGGTTGCCCACAAAATTTGTTATGCCCTGTCTTGGCCACCATAAGAACCTCCTAAGGCGGATAGTTTTCGTCCCAACAAGTCTTTTCAGCACGAACCTAATTAATACAATACCTTGGCGTTATTTTAGTTTGTCGTTTAGTACACACTAGTTTTGACGTAAAACAATTGGAGGTCTGATATACGACGTTACTGAATAGATTTGGAATTCACAGTCACGAACAGAGACGGAATATTTTGCTAAAATTCATACACAGGATGAGATGTTCTTTATAGAGAAAATAAATAAAGCTATCGATCAAATGATGGTAGTTGAAACAATGAAAGAATACTTCTAACTGTATTGAAATACGGTAATTGTCCACACGATACGCATGATGGATACAGATTTTACATGTTTATTCCGGTATATTTGTTTCATTGTTTAATCTGATTTGTAGTGACATAGTTCAATCACGATCGATCATGAAGAGAATCAAAGAGCATAAGGACGTCTAGTAATACAATGATAGGTAAAGCTGTAAGGATAAAAAGCCCACACCTTTCTGATAGATGTTACTAAGGAATTAAAGTGTAAATGCACTGGGTCATAGTGTAAGCAACCCATATACATCGAATATGTTTTCCAACAAACAAACAAACAAACCAAAAAAAACCCCAGAAAAACATTAATATAACCCAACTAAATTCGCCACAGCTTAGAAGAATTCAACCAGCTGGTAATACTTTTCAAAAATAAATTTAAAACAGACTTTGTTCTTTTTTCTTTTGCAGTTCTCTTTCGAATTTTTAGGTCACTTCTAAGGAAATTTCGCTGGCAAGTTGTCAGTAAAAAAAAAAAGATAGTGAAATTCATGAGAGTGCAGACTCTGTGAGAACATTGGTGTGACTTTCAAATTAATTTGCTTCACAAGGTAGACGGTGTAAAAAGAGGAGAAATTGTTGTTTTAATTTTACTTTTATGTTCAGCAGCAATATACATTTTATATAAGTTTGATAATTAGACAGCCTTCTACAGTTCTTGTATATTTTCATCTATTTCTCTGTTATACTCCGTACGATGAGCTCAAAATACCAATATATGTAAGACCGTTTTTTATGAAATTGTCCCAAGCTCCGGTTTCCGTGCTGGTTTCCGTGCTGGTTAAAGCGTCCGCCTCGGATGCGGGAGGTCGCGGGTTCGAACCCCGGCCGAGTCATAACAAATAGTTATAAAAATAGCACTAACAGCTGCGTCGCTTGGTGCTCATCATTAAGAGGTTAGTGTTAGGATTGGTCAGCCTTGTGTCAGGATAATGTGCCTGGGTGGGACATGATGCTACATGTCTGCGGCATGATGCCACAGTGCTAGACATCACTACCAACTATCACACTGTAGACATCGTAGCGACATGATAAAAACTGATAAATTACTTTAAAAATCCCCCCAAACACAAATAAACACATATGAAATTGTCAGCACACAAAACCGAATTCATGTTCAAAATTAAAGATTGTATATCTTAGGTAAATTCATTCTTGGTAACGATCGAGTCAGTACAGTTTCGGTGTAGTCTTTTTGTTTCTTTGTCTACTTAGGGTTGTATATCAAGTCTGAAAGATCTATTGAAAGGCAATTAAAATCAGTTTCTGGTCTGGACAAAAAAAAAAATAAATAAAAAAAATAAAAAAAATTGTGCCAAGATATTTTCGCGACTAGGTGGCCATAACATTGCGCACAGTGGGGCAGGACATTTGTTTAGCTATAATATCGTACGTTAATATACATATTCATTTCAGATAGTTTCTATTCGGAGTGTAATTTCATCACAGAGTTTTCTTTCAAATATAAGGCTAAATGCATTCTGAAACTGACGCTACAAACCTTGATGTTCTGCAATGACAAAATCGATGAGGATCTTACAAGGGAGACAAGCTCATCTTAGTTACACATGTCATTGGCTATCATTGTCTTTGCAGTTCTCTACAACGCCAACTAAAATAATAATGGATGTTACAGTTTAGGAAACGTCATTTATAAATACTTTTACTGTCATTCGCTGTTTATCGGACAGAGGTAAAAGGACATTGTCTTACCCATCGATAAATGTACAGCCGTCAACAATAGTAAGATTTTCATAATAAGTTTCCTTAAACTGAAACCAAATGTAGGTTTATATGTTGTATGTAGAGTTATATGTTGTATGTAGGTTTATATGTTGTATGTAGATTCTTTGTACGCAGTAATGTTACTCGAATATTGAAAGCATTTTAACCCGAAAATACAGTCTACACGAGAACGTATCGCAACATTTTATCTTAAATGTGGGGCCCACACCTCCCTCTCCCCCACCCCTGTAACCCCCAACCCGACACTATACGAATGAACACATTTAGAGGAAAACAGGCTAAAGGCATTGACTATGCATGATCAAGCCCATATCACCATACCAAGCAGTTACTGTAAATCTAATCCAATAATAATTACATTCAATATTCCGACATCAAGATACCTTCTTATAATACTGTTAGCCAGTTTTTTTGTTTGTATATTTATTTGATATAGCTTATACTATCAGCGTAGAAATGGACATTCTGGAAAGGGGGTCACATTGCTTAGAATGTAGTGATAGAGATAAACAAGATCAATACTTGATGGAACAAATATTAAAGACATATTTAGTCGCCATTGCTCGTAATTCTTTTATTAAATGCTATTAAATATCAAAGGAAAAAAAGTTTTCGTGTACATATTACGTGGCAAATGGACCAAAGAAGACTATACTTATCTGGTTCAAAAGGAGGTGTGCCTGTTGACATTCAATCAGAATTGTATGAGGAACCTGTGTGACCGCTTCCTCAAAACTCAACTGCGATTTTATTTGATATACTTAATTTGGATTTACTGGACTCTTCTCTATCATGTCTCAAACAGGTTATATATATATATATATATATATATATATATATATATATATATATATATATATATATATATATATATACACACACACACACACACATACTTCCGAGCTGCTCAATCAATGGAGGGGTGGGGTGCATGTGGGTATGATTTGGATTTTTTAACGTAGCTGTTAACAATTTTTCGGTCGTATCTGCATTGTGGCAGTTTATAGTTTATAGTGATGTCTAGCACTGGCGTATCATGCTGCAGATATGCAGCATCATGTCCCACCCAGTTACATTATCCTGATAAAAGCCGACCAGTCCTAACACTAACCTCTTAATGCCGAGCGCCTAGCGAAGCAGCTGTAAGTACCATTTTTATAAGTCTCTGATATGACTCGGCCGCGGTTCGAACCCGCGACCTCCCGCATCCGAATCAGACGCTCTAACCACTTACGCCACTGGGAGCGGTCCAATCAATGGAAGATTGAGGGAAAAAGTGCGTTGTCATGGAAATGTGATATACATATATAGTTTTGATTCCTGCAACTGTTCGTTAAAGATCGCGCAAGTTTTCGGCAAGTTAGTTAATGAAACGAAAGAGTGTAGTCTCTGGCGTTAATAAAGAAAGACGATTTATTATTGCATGAAAGGTTGGCAAAAAATAATGATGAGAGCATGTGAATAGAGCCTGCAAGCAGAGGCCATTCCAGTACTCAGAGCAATCATCCACAAAGTCTAATCCCATGCTACCATCAAACCTAGGGGTAATTAAATTAAAATACTATTAGATTAGTTGGGCGTTTTGCCTCACAGCAACTCAGTTATGTTATTTAGTGCCGAGGCAAATGAAGTAACGCACCTGGCCAAAGTCACCAGTCGTATGGGCTAATCCTGTTCGAACGCGAACCCTTTAGGATCTTGTGTCCGGCATGTTAACCGCTACCGCGGCTGCTGAATCAATTAGTCGCATTTGACGACATTCGGGAGAGTGCATCGGGCCTATTCTACATCCCCGTGTCCGCAGTCACTGACATGGTTCAAAATACATGTAATTGTAGAAAAGAAACAGATGAAGAATATGACGAGAAAAAAGAACGAAGACACCCAGTCAGTGGAGAGTGTTTGCATTTCATGGAGAAAAAAATAAAACATAAAAAATAAAATTAAAAAAAATAAATAAATAAATAATAAAAACTCTGCTTTGTGACGGAACATTCCTGAACTGAGTAGATTGACATAACGGTTACTATTTAATTATCAATATGTATTGAGAACTGAATAAATAGCCCACATTCTACAAGTCTGTAATGATGAAAATAATATTAAAGCCGGGCATCAATGTTTTGATACAAAG
>JAECUM010034279.1:0-29396 GCA_016617855.1 Megalonaias nervosa
TATATATATATAAATGTCACATTAAGTTACAAACATAATTGATAATCACGCCAATAAGTGAATTTGAGATGGTCGACAAATTCAAGATGAGGTACGTTTGAAATACTCTTTCCGGGATAATTATCTCTGTTTCCGCTTTGGCCCAAATATTAGTTGTTAGTTTTGGGAGGTTGTTCTATAAGTAAATTATTAAATAATCTTGTAATGTTGCAAAGGTCGTACTTGTGCGTAAAAAGAGAAAACAAAACAGTTCAATTTCCTATTTACTTGCACAAAAGTATGACAGATTCCCGGCGTATTTAATTTCCATTTCCAGTATTTGCAATCTGGGGTACGGGGACGGGGTGGGTGGCCGAAGAAAACAGAAACATAAGACGGCGAGAAATCTCAATAAAGCAAGATTTCAAACTTAAGCTAGAATATTTACCGTTTGACGAGACGCAGACGAAGACTAGGACACGGAAGACAAAAAAACACAAGAAATGGAAAACGTACTTTAATCTCCTCTTTCCAGATAGATGTTGTATAACTATCCACAAATGTTATTTGAACAAGCGTCCAAATGATGTTTCTAATTCTGACATTCTATTTTACCTTGTTCCTGTAACTGACATAAATGCACCTGGGCCAAATGACCAATTGGACAGGTTTAGTTCTTTTAAACTAAATTTAGAACATGTTGTTCGTGGACCGTTGTAATTGTTAAAAAATATCAATAATCCTGTTTTAATAGAGGATTCTGACATTAATGTTTTGGATTAAAACTTTGATTCTGAAGTGGCAAGATATAATCTTATGTCTACTCACTCAAAAATACTATTAAGGCGAGTCAACACTATAAAGTTAATAACTTTTCAACCAGGTGATAAAGTTATGCCTCTTTTTCCAATATTTCAAAATCATCTTCAGGTTAGATATTATGGTTCTTATAAAGTTAGCAAGTAAGTGACTTAAATTTAACATCGACTCTCCTGGGAGGCGGAAACAGAGTCAACTCTGCCATATAAATATCTAAAAAGAATAAGTTGATCAAGATAGCCCTGAAAATGATTCCGTAAATTTAATTGTTAGTTGTGACAATTTAAATGAAGACTTACAACCAAACTGTAGTGACTTTGGTTCACACAGTTTTCGAATTTCTGAAATATTAAAGAATCTAGAAAAGACACATTCGCATCTACAGCCACAGAGAAAGAGTGCGCTAAAGCAGGTAATATGCAAATATGAGCCCTTGTTCCCAGATATTCCAACTCGCACAATAAAAATCTGCCATGATATTGAAATTGTAGATTCCATACTTATGCAAAATCACCACTACTGGATGAATAATCTCAAGTAGGAACTTTTGAGAAATGAAATTGAATATTTATTGGAGAATTACTTTATTGAACCAAGCAAAACTAATTGGAGTTCCCCGAGTATTCTTGTGCCGAAAGCAGACAATTCTTACCGTATGTGCACTGACTATAGAAATGTGAACAAGGTCACCAAACGCAGACTCATTTCCAGTACCAAGAAGTGATAACTTTTACATGCTGGCATAGTCGTATGTATTATGTTCTTTGCTAGTAGCTTTTTTTACTTCCCTAGATGTGTGAACACTTGTGATCCAAAGAAGAAAACTAACTTTAATATGACAGTGTCTCCCCTACATCCGTATGCGTGTCAATTATACCCTTGTATCCGACTTCCATAAACGTTAACAGAAACTGACATCGTTTGCCATTATGCAACACGTTTCTGCTTTGCGTATGAAGGCGGGATATTAAGTCCCAACATTTCGGCTGATACACTTTAGTAATATGTTCCCAAATTGTTTATTAATTACAGCAACCGATGTTGAAGATAAGTGACTTTTAAAAATTTAAATACTAAACTCTAAAATATGGTGATAACAATGAAGGGAGCCTTCTGCTTATGTAGGCCGGACACGCAAGAGAGTAACAGCTAGAATATTGACCCATAACATTAGACCCATGCTAACAGTATGCAAAGATTAAATTGAATACAACAACACATGCGAGAGATACGTGACTTCAAAACCTTTAATACAACACATTTGCGATCCTGACGATGATGAAACAAGTTTTCTTTTTCACTATTAGAGGCAAGTAAGACATAAACTCATAAGTTATCAGGGTATAAACTTTAAATGCATAGTATTATGATCTGCAAGTTTCCGATGAATGCAGTCAATGATGGAGAAACATACTACTTTCGAAAACTTTAATGCAAAACTTCAGCATTATTCACCACTATGCACACTAGCATTCGGCTTTAGCTGGTGAGACAGGCCAAACAGGAACTCCTAGCATATATGGCATAAACGTTAGACCTATAGTGATATTAATTTCGTCTTAATGCAGTAATGGATATAGACGATATATATGCGACTATCATAAACTTTGAAACAAAATGTTAACATTGTAGACGAAGTCAACTTCGATATCATCATTTCAAAAATTATTTTCCAAAAGACACACACTATGTTACCATAATGTGCTATGTTATCTCCCCATAACACTTATCTATGGAAAAATTTAACTTGGAAACTGCAGTCAAATTTGGAACAAAAACAAAAATTCCGCAATCACAAGTGCAATCGGTTAACTGTTTTCGCAGACAGAGAAACAGCTCTTAGTATTTGAATGTATGCACGAAATAAAAAAAACCCATAAACATAAATAATATATGAGTTCAAAACTATAAAAAAAAATCGTTGGAAAAAGCGGGCAATAGATGCACATGTTACATACGAAAAGCCATAAATGACATAATTAAAGTGATTTTAAGGGCAAAGCTTTGACTTGGCCATTTACCAGATAAAAACAGTTTTATAAAACAAAATCTCGATTTTTAAAAGAATTTTTAAGTGACTACGGTAAAATATGCTTTGAGTGACAATAGTGTCATGGATTCCTTATCAAACATTTAATGAAGCCAAAATGGAATAAAACAATGAAGAATAATAAGTATATTAAGTATCATAGTTTCGAAGCGAATCGGAACATCTCAATATATCAAACAGGAAGGACGTTTTAGTGTACTTTCAACATTGATTGAGTTGTCAACTGTATGCACTGAAACCCACCTTTGTACCTGCATCAGTGTATACTGTGTCATACTGAAGAAATTTATAAATCAACCAGCATAATACGTAAGAAAAAGGTATCCATGACGATCTTTGAATCGGTTATTCTAAAAGTTGGAATATGTTTCAAACGCCTTAATGTACTGTAGCATGCACTCGTGGCAAAACCGAAATTGTTCCTAAAAAGAAGAAAAGGGAAAGCATATTAATGGATGCAAACAACACGTAAAATATAACTAAGCAGTATATACTTCATTTCATATTATTAATAGCAGATTATTAGGATGATGACATTTTAGATTTAGTTATATGACATTTGAGTGGGATAAATTTGTATCTGTTTTCATTTTAGCTTATTGACAGTGTTTCCGAAATAAAAATGTTTGAATATCATTTAGCGGTTATGGCTATTCGAATTGAAGACGAAAAATACATTTTCCACGTACCGCCCCCTGCCACGAACAAAAAAAGAAAGAACAGAAATTAATAAAACCTTCCAACAGTATCAATGCAATACATGCTAAATCAGCTAGCAGCTATCACCGTTTCAGAAATTATTCAATATCTAAACATAGAAGAACACATTGTTGTACAGAGACATCCGGACATGGGCTTACATAGTTCGGTATGATTTGCTGACGAATTGCCCTCATCTTTTTGATGGTCTGGGCAATCGCTACGTCTCTCTCCACCTTTAGTCTCTCAATCACTGTGGAAATCACACAATACAATCCGCTCCTCTGAGCACCGTTTCTGCAGAAGAAAATTACAGTTAATTAAAACAGGATAAAATCGCAAACTTTAGGACCATTGCGAAACTAAAAGGAGTCTTGGATTATTTAAGTTGCGTGATGTAATATTAATACGGCTGCTTTTTCCCTCCTCGTTTGCTCGTAAACGACCGACTAAAGCAAAGGTTTCATACCACAAATGTTGGTATGGTATATATAGGTAATTACACAAGAAATTGGGAATCTCTGCATGCATGAAATACTTATTTCAGTCTTTGTCACCTAAACCTAAATTGGCAAAATGTACTCCATGTGCACAATAGCTGAGTACAGTTACTGACACAGACCAATGTCAACCGATCTAGGTTTGTTGATATGTTTTTATTTACTAAATTTCCCCCTAAATCGACATCTGTTGAAGATATGCCACCCAAGTATTGAGCTTGGCTTAAATTACATGTGGTGCACGGATGGTGCCATATACAGATAGAGTTGTGGTAGACCTTTTACTTACTCCAAAATATTGTCTTGTATGTCATGATCAATGTTTAGATATTATTTTCATTTACATTGATTTTTGTACATACCCTATATGAGATGTAAGTTCAAACTCTTTTCCGTCTTTGCAGGCTTGAACTATTCCTTTTTATTTAAAATCTCCCCTGCCACAAATACATACATGCATGTAAAACATGCTTTCATGCAACCTACAGACTTTGGCCTTAATCCATATGCATGAGATTTAAGTAGGGCATACTTTATGTAGGTAAATATTGTTCAAACAACTAACAAAATATACTCAACTGAAAGTGATTATTTTCAGAAAGATGATAGAACAATTTTTAAACTTCAGACAGTTATTCCTAAGAACGCTTCAAAGGTTTCCAAAAATAAATAGATTTTTGAAACTCTTGAAATAATTTAGCAAAGAAGATGGTTCAGATGGACTATACGAGTAAACATAACAAATAAAAGCAAAGCAAAACAGCGCGATGCTTAATCATATGTACAAATCAACTTCGTGATAAGTTTGTTTAAATAAAGACATCCTAAATTATAATGAGAAATTAATAGATTCACTTTTTTGCAATGCAGATCACTTTCTAGAAACCATACACAATGACGATAGATACACACACACACACACACACACACACACACACACACACACACACACACTCACAGAGATATATTTATTTATTTATTTATATATGAGCTTTGCTCTTTATTCTATTCCACCAAGCAACTTACAGGCAATGCACAACGACAGGTTTGGCTTCGGTCTCTTTTTGCCATGACTCAACGGCATCTAAAAGTTGTAGGAAAGATTCAGTATTTCCGGGTACATCTGAATTTTCCGCCCAGTTTTGAAATTGAAACTGTTTTACAGATCTGTTACATGCATCCTGCAAGATATGTAATTTCTTGCTAAATGAAAGACATGGTGCACAAATCTGAAGTGTGTCTGTTTGGTAGAGTTGATACCTGCTCTCAGGGCATTAATTATGTAATATTTGTCTCCGAGAATACCTTTTTATCTTTCGTAGAGCATACATTGTTGTTGTTATGTAAAGTATATTTTATTCCTGTCAGATACAGTAAAGTTGTCAAAATGCCAAAGGAATTAGTCTCTAGTGATTAGTACCTCACCATTATGCAAATACCGATCATGGATAATATCGATTTTTATGCATCCGAGAGAAAGATAATGAGTTAGAGAGAGGCGCCGTGTGGTCAGTTAATAGTAGACACATATATTTGCAGATATTGAACGAATCATATTATTTTAGTCCTATGAAATGCGAACCATTTTAACTGAGTAGTTGCAATAGTAGTAGTAGCAATAATAATAATAATAATAATAATAATAATAATAATAATAATAATAATAACAACAACAACAACAACAACAACAACAACAACAATAATAATAATAATAATAATAATAATAATAATAATAATAATAATAAAATAACTATAATGACAACAGTAATATAACTTTTATAGAACGTGACTTTCCAATGACGATTCGCTGCTGATAATGATACCATTCGCTGCTAGGAAGTACTGAATCAAGCTAAGATGAGTTATAGCATCTATGTGAAATATGAGAACCCATCGATTAGACGGATCGAACTCGATATCCATAAGCTGTGGATCAGGCACTTTATCGACTGAGTTGTCTGGTATCTAATTTGGAAGTTAAACAATGATTTTACCCCGTTTATGGAGAAGGACAGAATGCGCTCGATGTAATTCTTGCTTGTTTCTTGTTTTGTAAGTCTAATGGAGAATGGTCCATACCGCACTGTATCATCTTTTGGCCAATAGGTTCCAGTCTGCAAACAAGATCTTTCTTGCACATGACTTTAATGATAGAGGAAAAAAACTACAGCAATCTAAAATAATCATGTGTAAGATAGACAATAAAATGGAATAAATTATCCTCAAACACAACGTGCTTTAAAGGAAGCAATACTATCATAGGCTATTTGCATTCCCAGTATAAACCCTTCGTAAATTGCTCCTTCAAAAAATATCCTTTTCGAGTTGACGAAAATGTTTATATTTAGTTATAAACAGCATTCAGTAATTGATGTCATCGATGATGCACGATATGTGTCTGAACCATTTAGAAATACAAGGTTGTTTGCTCTGTAGATCTGTCTTCAATTCGTTGTTTAAAACGAGATGCCCGGGTGAAAATAATATGCTTTAGGAACGCCAGCAGACCTACCCATGATCTGTTCTGATGGACAAATACCTCCTACTTTATAACGAAGCGTAAACTATATACTACTGGTGAGCATTGTTTCAGCGATCAGAAACTAATGGTTGTTGAAATATTATTAGTGTTCAAAACCAGTTAATTGGTCTACTTCCTATGGCAACTAAAGTTTAACACCATGCTTGAACGCTTGGATCAATAGCGAAAATATCAGCCCGATTTATTCCACTGAAAATGCAATGTCGTCTTTCTAGCAGTTCACATTAATGGGAATCTATATTTTCCTGGAACAAACATACTAAAGTATTCGCTTCAGTCTACCGATCAAATGGGCAAATACATGCATTTTTAAGACAAAAGACATAACAATGTCAGGAGAAATGTTAAATCAGCTCATAACAACTGAAAACAACTAGTGCATACTTTATGAACACTACATCGGAATCAGTTGGCGTTTGGTTGTGTCCGATATTTTGAATCTAATTACATAGCTAACTATTTGAATATATTTAGAAGGGCAAACAATATGACTTTGCATAAAAAGCGTCGTATTGATACAAAACAAGAGAGTAGGACACTTTTAAAGGCATTTACAAATTTGAATATAAGTGCTACAAATGTGCGATATTTCAATGACTCATCCTATGTGAATCTCATCGGAGCGAAGACGTATTTACTCAGGTCATGTAGGCATTTATGTATAAATGTATTCTAGGGAACTGCAATATCCTTTGCGAGAATGCAAATTTAAATGCTTTGATGAATTAAATCTATTCCTCAGCAGAACTGATCTCAATATCATTCTCATTGTCATGGTTTGGGAAATAGCCACCAGGATATGCACATTATTCAATACGATGTGAGGGGCTGCTATTACTCAATGACACCTGCTGGTAGTACAGTACGTGTGTGGCAGATATTTAACCTTCTATTGAGCTGGGTTCGTGATATAAATATTTGCTTTAAGTTCATTGATGTTTCTTAGGCGCCATCGACTTCCATTGCACTCTGGTATTTTTGGTATAGCCAAACTACGATTGAACCTTATGTTACATATAAAGCCGTACCTACAAAATAGCTTATTGAATTCGTCTATGGGGGAAAATGATGCGTTGCTTTATTGCTTGTACTAGCAACAATAATAAATCGTGTTCCAACTAATAATCACACACCATTCTATATTAATACAAATGTTATCGCGACAGGAAAGTCTTGATCATATGACATAATCAAAACTGGGCGCCATCTTGATTTGTACGGTGCACTTGGGTTCTGTTCTTAGGCTTTGTTCGCTTGCCAATTTATTAAAATAAACATGTGGTTTTGCAACGTGTAAATGGATGAATGTTCCACAATGTGCTTTCCAAAAGACCAGCAATTTTATTTGATCAATCTCTATCGATTAGTCTGTTTGTTTCCCTGTTAAAGGCCAGCAAGCTAGAATATTTCGTTCGTGGGTGGTCCTTTCCTGAAGTAAAACTGCAATAATACTGACAAAAAGGACATCAATGAATTGCGTCAGTTAAGAAATTGACTAACTGTAAAGTGGATAAATTAATAGCATGAGGATGTATTCATGTATTAACTTCTTGTCTTGAGCGCAGGATAGGCAAATCTTCAACATGTGTTGTATACTTTTCTGAGGAACTAGCCATCCCTGGAAACGTCTCGATGTACCATAGATGATGCGTTGTGAATGAACTTGAACTGTATTGATTCCAGTATGTTTGCTAACAGATGCTTCTAGATCTACTGTGTTTCCATAAACTCTCAGAAAGTATTGTAATGTGGCACAGCTGATATACTTTAAACCGTTCAAATTAAATGTCACATGCAACGCTGCCCTTAGTACTTCTCGTTTGTTCACTAAGCTTTATCTCAACTGCATCGTCTCTATTCACAGTTTATGAAAAGTTCTTCATCACGTGAATGGATAAAAGTCATTTCATCAACGATATATGCTGCTGTTATTCCTTGAATATCTGAGCAGATAACAAGTTGATTCCAACATATTGGGTTCTTCAGCTTGGTTGATCTTTTTCGTTGATCCATGACTATAAGAAAAGAACACATGTATAGGTGCCATATCGTGTTGAAATGCCATGCCCTATGCAACAATGTGATGGTTTGCTAGACCTTGGCAAATGATGAGTAATAACTTCTGAATCAGAAATCCAATTTTATGACGGCTGAAAAATTGCCGGCACAAATTCTCTGGACGAAAGCGCAGTATATATCTTTTGTACATGATAGGGGACTCATGTAATTTTGAATTGAGAAATTTATCGTGATGGTTCTGCATTTCTATGATGTCATTCATGCTTGAGTTGTGGATGGCGCTGAGTCATCCGAAACATTCCTAGTCATCAATGGAGTCACGTAAGGCTGTTTGTTGGCCCGTTCCTCTTCAATGTGATGTTCCCCGCCATGCTTAATGATGCCTCCAGTGACTACGACACTGGGATCGACAGCATATATCGGGCTGATAACAAGCTGTTTAATCTCAGAAGACTACATGCGATGATGAAGTCAGATAAAGTGACTATTCGTGATCTCCTAAATGCTGACGATTGTTCCTTGAATGCCAGATCTGTGTCTGACAAGCGACATCTTATGGACAATTTGTCTTCAACTTGTGACAATTTCGGTATCACAATCAATATTAAGAAGACAGAGGAGTTGCACCGGGAATCCTTACGTAGAGTCCACAATCCTAGTAAATGGAAAAATCTAAGTGACAGTGTACCTATCGCAGCAGCCCACTATTATGTGTAGTCAACAGCAATGACGAAGCCAACGCCAGAATTGCTAAAGCAAGTGTGGCCTTGGCAGACTTCGTGCAAATCTGTGGGGGAGCATACGTATCAGTCTAGAAACAAAAATTAAGGTCTACACCGTCATCGTGTTGCCTACCCTGCAGAATGCCTGTGAAACCTGTACGGTCTACAGACACTATGTCAAGAAGCTGAACCATCTTCGCGTGGGCTGTGTGAAGAAACATATGAGAATACGATGGTAGGACATGATTCGGACAATGAGATTCTCACAAGTACAGGCATTGAAACCGTCCACACTCTGCTTATGAAGTCGCAGCTGAGATGGGCAGGCCACATCATCAGTATGTCAGATGAGTGCCTATTAAAAAGATCTACGTCCAACAGAAGGAAGGAAAGCGATCTTATGGTGGTCAAAATAAACGCTTCAAATATTCCTTGAAGCCATCATTGAAACGCTTCTTCATTGACCCTGAGGCTTGGGACCATCTCACACACCTGTCTGAGAATCATATATACTAGAACTCCAGTTTTTGAACGGACGAGAACTGCCAAGGCAGTGCAGCAACGTTGACAGCTTAAATCTCATTAAAGCAGTACGTTCTATATTTGTCAAGTAAACAGAAGCGGCATCTCATGTCAAGAGTGCAACAAACAGTTTAGATCACAGAATGACCTGATCAGCCACTCAGGTTCTTACAGAAACAAATGACACCATTCAGTGATGGCATGGTCATCTTCGAAGTTCGAAGGACGAACAACAAAAGTTATCATCAGGTGCATGCACCAATGTCCTTGTAAGCCAGTTGATCAGAGTCGGCCCACATAAATTATCTCTGCCTTTAAGTAAGGATGCAGATTTTGGTACACCTTTGTCTGGCCATACAATGATTTGTATATGTGACTAACTGTACTTGCTGGAAGTAGCCGCTGCAGTATAGTATACCGTTTTGTCAACTGCGGATGCAAAGAGAACAACAGTGCAAATGCTGAAGAAGGTTTGACTCTTATTTTAGATATAGCAAATACGATTACAAGGGAAATATATTTCGTGTGAGACTATTTATCTCAATGAAGAATCTTGTAAACCTTTCCAAATTACAATAACATTAAATGCTTGTATACAGTTAAAAAAATGTTCCAAAATTACATTACCGTTATCATAACCTTATTATCAGTGGATGATGCAATCATGACAATATTCAGATGCAAAACATTATGATGAGCGTCATATGAAAAACGACACAAACTAAACTAGTCATGAAATATGACTACTATTACTTTTCATCAATTAAGTGAAATTAAAGGACGATATTGTGCGATAATTACTATTTTGATGGATATTTCCAAGGGGTTAGGGGTTATTTTTAACGCACTGATGTTCTGGGGCACTTAAGGCGAACATTAAATCGTACATTTACCCAAATTATGTATCTTTGAAAAATACAGACAAAAAGGCAATAGCGATTCTTAAAGGGAAACTTCTGATATAGTTTATCATCCAGAAGGCATTCAGGAAATGTTGAACAAGCATAAGAAATGTTGGAACATGTGCGGTTATTAGATGATAAGAGCTGTCTAAATCATGCGAGATTAGAAAAAGCTAATAGAACGAGTTATGTAAGTCTCCAAATATGGACTTGTAATGGTGCTAAGTAAGCGAAAGAAGCAAATACTAGCGTGTTTGGAACATGCCTTTTGTCTTGCTTTTTCATGAACTCTTTCATAGTTAAATAATTAAGCTTGTTAGAAATTGTAATGGATATGCAACTATGTTTTGCTCATTTGCATCATTGTTTTGTAATTGTGTGCTATGCATTGCACCATGATCTCAATTTACGACTCTGTAAACAAAGGGATATTCTTACGCAAATAATCAATTACGAATTTTGAATAATAATTATAAACTCTGCAACATTATTATTACTTTCTCTCTCTCTCTCTCTCTCTCTCTCTCTCTCTCTCTCTCTCTCTCTCTCTCTCTCTCTCTCTCTCTTTCACACACACGATTTAAGCGAAAAGCGTCCAATAAGAACAAACAATAGTAGGATCAAAAAATATGAAAAAACATACGAAGGGATAAAGAGAATTGGGGTTTTTGTCACGGCAAAGTTTCTTTGCTTTTGTAAGAGTATGCGGTGCTTAAAATGGAAAAGGTACTGCTTATTCATTTTGATTATCATCCCAAAAACAATGTAGTGTTCTTTTATTTTGCTGAGAGAACTAAATGATGTATGGCTGCTGGCAGAATTATGGATTGACTATGGATCTTTTGTATTTTATTCTGTAGACCACTCAGTTTAATCAGATTGGTTGAAAATGTTTTATATCGTTCTTTAAAAACAAAAGTGATTAATTTATAGGAATATAATAAAACATTTACGAAACTGAACTCATTATTATTGAATATCCTTCGAACGCATTTATAATCAACTGAACTTCAACTTAACTATTATAAAAACAATTTAGCAGCAATTGCGTTCATTACAGTCATAATACACATATATAGCCATTTACAAATATGAAAAAGGTGTAGAAATTAAAATAGATATTAGTTTAACTACAAAATAATACCAACTCAAATGGTCACATATGAATTCCCCCTTCTTGTACGACCACTTATTTTTTATTTAGGTCCTCTAGCGATAAATACCTGTTTTATTGTAATCCGAAGAGGCATGTGATTAACCTTTGCTTCATATTACACAGGTAGGGAAATGACAGAATTTGAAGTGAAGCGAAGCATACATATATCTTTGTGAATCATTCCAGTCTGATCCTGAGAACAGTTGCACTTCCTTGAACGTCACTAGAAATTTAACATTTTGAAGCCTTGGTGCATGAAGGTTCAGGTTTCATACGGTATGATGCGGTTGGCCACGGGAAAAATATGGTTGATTGAAATTATATTGGAGAAATATACAAATAACAGTTAATAAACCAAAATGTAATTATAACGTAATATACTTTACAAAATTCATGTGTCTTAGTGAAGCAATTTAAATTGTTAAATACCTGCCATCATTCGTTTTTACAAGGTTATTACAATGCAACCAGTGTACATTGTCGTCTTTCCCTAATCATTTCAGAGGTGAGAAAAAGTTATTTATAGGAAAAGCCTGTATGACTCTTGATTTCTATAGTTAATGTCCACAGTTGAAAATATGGGTAAGTTTAAGATCGATCCTGGATGACACTGAGCTATGCTGTCACCTTCACCGTCTCGAATTTTATGTGAAATATTGTATTGTGGTATGTAATAATAAATACACGTTCATCAATATAAATATGCTAGGAGGTGGTTGATAACCGAAATCTCTGCCCAAATATTAATAAAGGTTTTGTCATATCTACATATGGTGGATTCTAAAATAGAGATTATATCTCAACACAGCGTCATATTTGCTTTTCAGTAAATGTTATTACCTTTATCCAGCTGTAATACATGTGTTTTGTACATTTATACCTTGTTAGTGTACTATAAAAAATGTCACCGTACATCATGTGTTTTGGAGCTCTCTGAGTTGAACATGACGATCGTTTTAATTTCAAAATCGTGTATCATCCTCCAAAAGTCAATAATAGTGTCAGCGAGCGGCGTCTGGGTCAAAATAAACCCCTTTTTTTGTCTGTGGCCCTGCAGTGATGGAAAAAAACATTGATACATGAATATCCTGTAGTGAAGATCAGCTGTACGGAGCACAGTTTTTATCACTAGGTATCACTTTGTCAATAGTTTTAGTCATGTATGTACACAGATTTCGCTTTGCTTATCCATGTAATGATAACTAAACCCATTATGCATTTGTAGATTTGATAAATATAAGTGTTAATTTTCAAAATGCCTGATGTTTAAAGAAGAAAATTTTTGAAAGCGTAAATTTATTCTAATATAATGCAAAACATAGAAATATACTCACTGGCAGTACAACAGCATTGATGTAATCATTTCTGCCCGAGACAGGGGAACACAGACAAACTCGGTGTTGGTCAGCTGAAAAAATATGTTGGCTCAAATGCAGACGCTCCTCACAACATCCAAAAGATCGTGAAAGAAAGATGAATCTATTTAAAACGGAACTAATTAAATATCACCTCCTCTACATTCAAATCAGCTTTCTGTTCAACGTTAAGTGAAAGTTTCTGTCATTTTTCTTATTATTTCACTTTCATTATCAATACTCTCAAACATGAATGTTTCTCGAAAGTATATAAACATATCATATAAAGATTCTTCTCCATTTGCACTTTCCTCTCTCTCTCTCTCTCAACGTTTGTTCAATAATAGATTCTAACTTTACTTCGCCGTCTTTGTCACTTAACGTGTGTGTTCATTACATATATGTCAATAATAGCTTTTAAATTACTCTAAGATAGTTTCCAATTTATTCAAGTTTAATATATATATGTTCTTTGCCTTTTTAATTCATCTCTGGAATATAATAAAACCACTTTTTGTAATGGTCCTTAGATGTGCCCTAGAAGTTCATGAACAAATATTACTAGAGTTTTTGACAACCAAGGGTTACTAATATATGGTTATTACATGGCTTTGTTCAAATACCATGATATTATGATGGAATATAATTTGGCTCTAATAGTATTTCTTAATATGCTTCACCTGGCAAAATATCGTCATGTCTATTTTTAGCTCTATTTTCGGGTTTCTTGGCAGCACTGAACTCGTCTTGATTTGAATCCATCGCCTCTCCCTCTTCATCCACCATTTTGATAGTAGCGTATACAGCCTCGTGGTTTGCAACTTCATTTTGCAACCTCTATAAAATTAAGGAAGTTGGGATTATTTTTATGTGAAAAAGCAGCATAGGAATCAAAGAATGCTTTTTATCTCCGAGCTTTGTGAACAAAACTTCCAGTATGTTGTGAAACCGTCTTTCTGTCCCTATCTATGCCCATTACTTTATCTCCCGCTAAACCGCCGAGAGAAATTCAATAAAACGTGGTACGTATGCTGTCCATATAATCACATTCTTCTGGATATATGTTATTATTCACTACCATGCTTAGAATCCTAAAGGGAAACTCAAAGACACATTGTACAGCCCATTCTATTACAACAACATTTGCTGAATAGTTTCTGTACAAATTGCACATATGACGGATATTCCATTGTGATACTATGGCTGTTATTGCGGTTGCAGGATGGAAACGGAGATGAAAATGAGGAAAGATTGAAATATATAGCGTATTAAAACACTGCCTTTAAAAAATTTTGAGTGGTGCAGTCGATCCCATTTGAATGGATGACTATTGGGATGATTATTGACCCTATACCTATGTCAAACTGAATGTTTCATTTGGAAACTATAAATTGGTATTATATTAATGCTTAAGAAATAAACATTTCACATTGTATACAAAACGATATACTTATAAAGTGTATAGAAAGCTGTCGCCCAAGCTTTCAAGTCTCTTTATTGAATGGGTTTAATTGTATAAACACTAAGTTGCAGTGCTGGCATCAATATTTGTCTATCCTTCTTTAACTTTCCTTGGAATGTTTTACCGTATGAAATAAACTTCACACAAGAGGGATGCTGTGGTGATGACGAACCAAGTTTGTATCTATGTATTTTTCAGGTTTGGTTTGCTTTGGATTAGATAGGTGCTTTTAGGAATATCAAGACTTTGAAGGTTATTTTGTGCCGCGGCAACAGCGGTAATGTAGCTTTGCCTAAAACACACTACTGTAGCCTATATGGGCTGATTTGATTATAGTAATCGATCCCGCAACCTTCTGGTCACGAGTCCAACATTTCAACAATTTCAATACCGCAGCGGCTCAAATATTAAGATTAGATCAAATTTCTTCAAAACCTTCAAAAGGAAATATCAGCAGGATTTGACGATATGTATCTCCTAAGCAAAGTGCAACTTACATTTGGAAAACTTCACATATTTGTGCAACAACTTTTTTTTAAGACCATCTACGTTTATTTTGCTTTATAAAGTTGCATGGACAAAGCTAAGAACGATTTTCAACTTCTGTCACATAAATAAACGCGCTTTTTAATAACTCTACCTCGTATTCCTGTTGCAATTTCAGTTTTTCATTTTCAACACCAGTCTCCAACATTTCCTTGTAAAAGCTGGGAAAATTTTGTGAAGTAGTCGCTGTTCCAGACAACATCAGCGCTTCCACTAGTGTCTCATGAAGGAAAATGTACTGCTCCTGGAATAATTATAATAATGATTGTCAGTGCAATGAATACATAGTACCAGAAGAGAAATAACACAGCTTAACCGATCTTCAAATATAACCGAATTTTGTGTACTAAATTAAGCGTTCATTTATTATTAAAATATTTATTGTCTCAGTCATGTCAGATATAGTAAATACATTTAAGATAGGAAACAAAGCGCGATATGCTTATATAAATCTGACTACTGTGAAATTTATAAACGATTTAAAGGGTACATTACATTTACAACTAACACAGTCTTAAAACTCTTTTGGTCTTAAAGTTATTATAACCTGACTCTATTTAAATGTCTTCTTTATATTATTTACGACAAAGTGAGCTTAAAAGGTAAACATCTTTTCTAATAACCCTCGTATTTACCTGCATGTCTAGAGGATGATAAGGTGCCATTCATGTATGATCATTTTATCTATAATTCGTATTCTGCATTATATGGTTTGCAAAGTACATATCTTGTCATATGATTCATTTACCATTATGCACAATAATCTTGTTTCTTTTTGGGAGGATTTTATATTTTGCATTCACCCCATCCCTCAGCCCCGCCTTAGAAACAAAGAGTTGACTAGATATGCAGTATTGTAATGCTGACCTTTGTTTGCACTAGATTTACTCTTTGACTTCGTAGATTGGAAACACATGCAGAAACATTCACCTGTCCCTCCGTATTCCCTTGATTTGCCAGATAGTCAAGCGCTATATATGTTCCTGTCCGGCCGATTCCTGCGCTATGTCAAAGAAGAATTATAAGCGTTCATAAAATGGATGATTTTATTGATATAAACGCACTTGTTTACAAATCGTGCATGTGGTTGAAAATGTCGGTATTGTTGTGGATGAGGAGATAGGAGTGCACCTGAATACAAAAGCACTGAGTAAAAATAAATTGCGAAAGGACAGCATTGGAAAAATTGTTAGTAACAAATGGTAATTATTTCTAAATTGTGCCATTTTGGAGATTTATATGAAGGAACACAACAAAAACCCTGCAAATATGCACATAAAAAGATAGATGAAGAAATACTCTCATATTCAAAATCAATCCCTAGTAAAAGATAGAATAAGGGCAATGTTATGGATAGCGAGAAGTATTGAGACCTGCTTTCCTATTTCAGTTTTACAAATCCGAACCCCCTTCAGGATTCTTAGTAATTTTTCCCCGCTTGTACATCTGTGATTCAAGCCCAGATAGGTCCACCTGGAAGCCCGCGTCATGGGTTGGGGAACTGCAGTGTTGTGAGCTCAAAAACAGATGGCTGCCTATCAAAAAGTGATTTGGTATTAGATGTATAGACTGTGGCAGTTATAAACCACACAGTATGACACATATAGTATTGTGAACGAATTCACATATGCGACTACTGCGGGGATTACATTACTAGACCAACGATGTATTTCCTACAGTAAAGAAAAGAGCAAAAATCGTTAATTAGCTTGATCGAGCACGATGAATCGTTGGTGAAGAAGAGAATAAATCGCCAGAATTGTCATTGTACGATATTGTACAAGAAAACTGTAAAACTCTGACTTTAACCAAGTCAACGGTCGAAGATAGCGACACATCAAACGGAACAAAGATGCATAAACGACTAGCAAAGACAACGAGAATCATCAAATTTAGATAAATATAATAAGCATTAAGATACAGATGGCATCAACACTCATTGTCCTTAAAAGAAAATTCGAACAAACATCTGCACAATGCAAAAGAAAGACAACTGGCCCTGTGTGATGATTACTACTGTATACCAAACAATGAAACAACTGACACAATAGCTGACATATATGAGCGTGAAAGTGACAAGTTGTTTGCCTTTCTTTGGATAAAAGAAGCATGCATAGTTGCGTACGAGCTAGTGTAACATTTAGTGACGGAACATTAGCGATTCTTCGCATAATCACTTGTTGGACAGAATTTATCGGAGCAAGGGCCACAGATATTCAGTTGACCATGCGAAAATGAGCTTGTATACTTAACTTAGCCTGATGTAAAATCAATCAAATCTCGAAAACATTTTCAACTAGTCTTTTCAGCTGCTTCAATTGGGAGGCTACAGTAGGATCGTAGAGATTATCAACAGTAGGACATCCATTCTTTTGCCAACGCCTAGACCTCGCAGCGCAACCACAAAGGCGAGAGAGTCCGCCAAATGCAGGAGCAGTATAAATGTTTTCCAATCAGTGAAACGAGATTGCCCACATATAAGGAAATCTAAAACATGTTTCTACTACCACACTACTCGAGTGAAACGACAACACATTCCAACGAAGGTCAGCTTTAATGAGAACACGTACGCAATCGCCCACGATGTGGGTATCTGGTCTGTGAGATAGGTCACGGACATACAAAGCTCCTGCAGAAAGTGTACCACGGCAATCTCGAGTGGGATATCGCAGATTTCGACTATTTACCAGAGGACCGTACCGACGTGAGTCAAACCTGTCACCTGTATCCGACATTTTCGTCGACGACCTGTACCTATGAAGAATTCTCTCCGATAGCGAGATATCGCACACAAATATCGCAGTCGCTGCTCTGTCTGGCGCCAGATTCTTGGAAAAGCAATTCTTCCCAACGTCACACCACCAGGTTGACAAGCGCTCTTCATGTTCGTATCGTTTCTACAGCTTTTAATACGAAGAATCCGCACGTATTCGAGGTCTATTGATCAGAATCCTTTAACACGACGATACCTTCTACAGTATTAGTCTGGAAGGTGGATACAGCTAGCCAACATCCGTACCCCAGAGCTCTTCTGGTTGCTGCAAGACCCTCTAGCTGATGGTATTGGTTGATATGCTATCGACGCCACACGGGACTAATCCGGGTGTCTTAACCGCAACGACATGATCCAGCATCTGCAGTAGAAGCAGAGTTTGTAGAAGGGGATCACTCCATCTTTCGGATTTGTCAGAGAGGAATTCGATAAGCTGCTGGTGGAAGTGGAAAACCACCGGCATCTCGCGCAGTTTGGAAATCCTCCCAACCTAATACAGGTAACTGATTTGCATACAGTAAAAATAGTGTAATTAGTTGCCAGCGTATGTAAATATATGTGCTAGCACACAGCATTGCAGCTTCTAAACCTATGACGCGAGCTTCCACGCGGACTCACGTCATCTATAAACAGGGATGCACACATGTGCAGATATTATCTAGTGAAAAATTATGGGGAGTCTATAAGGTTACACCGGGGCTGTTAAAACTAAAATTGATCAATCGGTATTAAAGCACCCTTATCACACTGCTTGAAGGATATAACTTACAATAACTTACAATAATATGCTCTTGTCACTTTACTGTATTGATGACGCATATGAATCAATGAAAACATTATTCAGTGGCAATTATATTCATTACGGCAGAAAAGTATGCTTTGTATTCTATGCCTGTAATGTTCTTCGAAAGGTACTTCAAAATATCGAAATCTTCTCAACAACCGAACAACCGAAGACAAACGTATTGTTTGTAAATGTTGTTACTAGTCACTAAAATGTGATATACCTGCAATGGACAACAACGGGTTTCTTTGTTGGCACTTTATTTACACTGTTCCGGAATTGAACGATAGAAGATGCAGATTTTGGTACACCTTTGTCTGGCCATGCCGTGTACTGAAACTGCATTAATTGTTTCGATTTTCTACCCTGAAATGAAATAATTTTGTTTTCAAAATATAACATTGACGTGCCAAATATTTTTTACTTATTTTACTCGGCAAGAAACTGAAACTATATTCATACTTTTAAATCAATTGTCATCATTTCGGGAAAACTGGGTGTGCACAATTAAACTTGAATTGCATTTGAATCTGAAAACGGTGTTAGAAATCATTCGGCATTACACTGAAGATAGAAGACGGGGATTACTCAAATCTCCTGTAAATAGCTTTTTGTAATATGGTCACCTTATCGATCTCAAGTTGTGTGCACTTACCACAGACATTTCGAGTACCCGAATGTCGTAGTCTGCAAATGAATCTGTATCAAGCAGTCTTACTGCAACATTGCCGAACGTCCTTGTATGTCCGTCCTCCTCTGGCCAGTATAATTCACACTTATGCTGTAAAATGTGTAAATTAGGAACCAATAATTATGCACACATAACCAAATAGTGATTAATTTTAAAAGATTTAGCACTAACATTACCGACAAGAAGAGTGTAATAAAGTATTGAACAAACGGCAAGTTAACAGAGGAAAAGTGGTTGCATTCGTAGTTTAACTTTATTATTTCATGAAAACTGAATATATTGACCAAGAAAAAGATACAATCGCAGCACTATAAGAGTAACATTCAATAATATTTATGAATATGCATGAAATCATGTCGATACTGTGCCATTTTTATTATGTATCATTGTTTGCATTTCATACTGTCCTTTAGTTAATATACAATTGCTAAAACACTGACGCAGTTACCTTTCCTCCTTCCAACAGCCCGGTTAGCATCACTGTCTTTTCCACGTCATATTGCCACAACATCCTCCAAAAATCATTGATATTATCTTTAGTCGGACCTTTGAGAGAAATGATGCATACAAATATACGAGTGTATGTAAAAAATATAATACATGTATTTACACAATTACATACGTTAGTAATCATTATTCAATATTTGCTTTGATATTAAGAATAATAAAAGCATCAGAGAAAGTGTTGTTTGGATTATTGTATAATAATTACCTTCAAATGGCGATTTTGTACTAGAAATGTATTGTCTGTTTGGTTTCCTCAAATACGTTGTAAATCAAAATATTGCAACCCCATTTTCGCGGAAGAAGGAAGCATTCACAAAAAGTAAATTAAAGCTAAAATGAGGGACCCGGAACTAATTATTGCTGTTAGTGGGGTAATTATACCAAAATAGCTTATGTTCACTTTGATTAATGATAATTCAGTACGAAACAAACAGTTTCAATATTGTAGGTGATAACTGTTGCTCGAAATAAATGCAAAGAGGCAGATGAGTTTTTTCAAATGCATTGAATACTGATTCAATTAAAATGCAAGACAACTTCAGTGAGATAATAAACTATTACCTTGAGAGGCAATGTACACATTTTGATGACAATAACCCTAAAAATAAAAAATAAAAAAAAAAAAAAATAATAATAATAATAATAATAATAATAATAATAATAATAATAATAATAATAGTAATAATCATAATAATAATAATCGTCATCATCGTCACCATCATCATCATCATCACCATCATCAGCAGCAGCAACAGCATCATAACAATAATAAATGGAGAACAGTATGAGAGTGGGAAAATGAATGGAAACAGACAATTATGTCATACTTTAAAGTAAATTTGAGCATCACGGTTAAATATATCTCTGCATTCACATTAAAATTTTACTTGCAAAGATAAATTTGGATGTTTCTTCTGAAATGTTGGTTATAATGCTGAAATAGTTTAAGCAAGACAAAACGTAATGGAAAGATAAAAAGTCAATAACAATCAATGTGGATATGATTTGAAGTTTGTTGTAACATCGCTGTTCAGTTATAAACATTTTAAGGAATAACATCTTTCCATTACATTATAATCGTTTAAATGATAAATACTGTATGAATGTTATTAATCAAGGCTATTAAAAACTGTAAAGAAAAGAAAGATTTTAAACAAACTCACGTCAACAAATGATGCATTGATGTAATCATTTTTATCGTCACCAAATGGCTTCAGTACAACCCTATTACCATCATCTGGAAAATAAATAAAATAGTGAGTTTCAGTTTTCGTTCGATGTTTATTATCTAGATTTCACCTACTCTCTCCTGGTCTTTCTCAAATGAAATACTGATAGCATTATATAAAACGCACACATTTCCCGTGCGTTCCGTGACATAACTCATCAAAGTAATCACCAAACGTATTATTCCATCCGTGATATATGCACAGGGGTCTTGTGTAGCACCAACAACGACAATACACTTGAGCTCAATGAAACAAATTCGATATAATCATGGAATAAAACAGAAAGGTCCAAAGTTAATATTAATTATCACAGATAGTTCTATCCATATGTGGTTCTTGTGGTTTCTGTAGAAAACACGTGGATTGGTGCGTAAGTGCTCAAAATGAACAGTCCAATTGTAAAATAAATGCAGAAGAATTGTGGTATATGTGCTCTACAGCGACAATTTGTAGGGTATATAATAGTCTGTGATATATTCAAAATACTTGTAACGAATTGATGGATTTAGACTTTTTACGGAATAAAACAAGAATATAACTGGGCAACAGAAGAGGAGGGCCCACCAAAAAAGAGGACGACCGACTTGGGGGGTGGGATGGACCACAATGAATGCTCTATTTTAGCATATGATGCTATAAAAAAAATTTATTTTTAGCCAGGCAGTGTTGACTTATTAACTATCCAAAGGCGAATTTGAGGCTTGTATGAAAGCATGGTTACTATTTAAGAAGGGGGCTGACCCCCCAAAAATACGCGTTGACTTTGAGGGGCCATCTCATTCAAGGCCCCATTGTACAATCCGGGCTTTGTAAGAGTGAGTGTTACTTTTACCTGCGGTAATGCTGATTTATTAATCTGAGGCTAGCAAAAGGGGATGACTGCGACCAGGTTGACTGACGTTGAATATAGTGAAATCTTTTATGTCAACTGACCAGTGACCTGCAATTACATCGATGTTGTAATAACAATAATCAGCGATTCTGAGCTAAATATGAAATCTCATACAGATAAAATAGCTCGATAATGACTAGATGCAATTAAGAAATATATTCCAGTCCGTGATTATGTTACACAGACGCTACAACAGCGTCAGGATGTTCAAGTGGAATTTACAGAAGGTACAGAACAGTTATTTAAACCAGTCACAAAAGCCACTAATGATCTTCTTCCGTCGTTGGAATGAACCTCTAAATCAACTGGAAAAATAGCAGAAGGAACTAAAAACACCAAAAAGATTCTCCGAGAACTTCCAGCTGAAATATCTGCTGCTCAACCACAATTACAGCAAGAAATACAGAAAGCAATTGAGGGTATCGATCAAGCCCGTGTTGAGATCGGTGATATAAGGGATCTTGTTGCGCCAGAACCAGAACCTATTAAGAAAACACCTGCTGAATTTAACAAAGAAGGTCGTAAAGCACTTCTAGAGAACCATATACCGGATGCTGCAGCGGGATATCCATCTCGTCGTGACCTATTAGAACCAGAGAAAACTAATGTTTAAAAAACTGGACTCGTTTTGTGTTTCGAAATTACCAGGATATAACTCAAATCAGCGGTAACTTTAAGTATGAATTTGAAGAAAATGATAAACAAGTCAAAGAAGCTTGGTACGCGCTATTACCTGGATATATGTTATGGTCCTTAAAATCACCATTTGAACTACCTCGTACTGAGGAAGAAAAAGCAACCAGAAGTGGCCTTAGCACTCGCTATCGACGTAGTAGAACACAAGGTGGCAATGTGATCGCTGAATCGCCGGTGATTCAAGATAAACTTTGTCCAAATAACATCCTCGCTGATGTTGATCAATTGGAAATTCTGATTGGTGGACGACGAACCGGCAATAACTCTCACGAAATCATCAATGAAGCAGCTGATATTTGTCAGCGTTTATTTACCGGTGGTGTCATGGAAAGAAGTGTTTATCGCTCACTGATCGATGAAATTACCGATGATTACTACAGTGATTCATCAATTAGATCGGCGATAACAAAATAACATGATTATACACTATACCCAGCGTGGACCTGAAGGCGTCAGGGTGATAAATTCACGAGTACCGGTTTATAGCGCGATCTACGGAGATGAACTCGGTGATATTATTCAGGGTTTATTTAGAAGGATAGCCCCAAAAGCTATCCCGTTTGCAAAACATTTAGGCGTGAACGCCATTGAAGTTGTTCGTGATAAGGGTATTAGCACGGTTGGTGATGTAGCTGGTAAAGCATTCTCAGCGATCAAAGACAGACTCGCGAGATTAGCACAGCCGGTAAAAAAGAAACTGTCCTGCACCTTAACTTAGTATATAGATAATGAATCCCACGCAGCTATTCTGGTATAATCAAGCATGTACGTGGAAGACATCGCCGGAAGAAATCATCGACGAGCACATGACAAAACAAAAATACAAAAAATATCGCAGACGAATCATCGTCATTGACAATATTGTAGATGCGGTGTCTTTGCTTTTCACCGGAACAACGACGTTAATCGGTATGTTATCAGCGGCGCATATGATATCGATCGTGGTTGGAATCGGTGACTTTATGGGTCCTCAATCTGAACTGCACTGGGATGTCCGATTCGTACCACCACCATTTGGTGGTAGACCACTCCGACATAACAACGATCCATCGGGTGATGGTCGTTATTTATCTCCAGACATTGTCAATATCATGGCGACGATTTCTGTAAATCTTGTATGTGATGCAGTCGACGTTAGTTATACTTCGTCTGTGCAAGCATCCCACGGGCAGGCTCAACAGGGATGTTTTTTTTTTACAGCTTTCCTCCAGAGGTCCCGCTGGGTCATTTGATTGTGTCCGTGCCAACTACGATGTCATAATCCGTCGTTGTCACGAATACGTATTCGTCTAACCGACCAATACGTTTTCGTCTAATCGACCAAGACGGTAATTTATTGGACAAGAAATAGCTGTTAGTTTGTACGTGTGTGACATACTATGAAATTGTCAGCCATAAACACCCCACCATGACAGAAAAAATAGCGCATTTCACCGCCAATAACAAAAATAAAATAACATCATTTTTATTTTGTCGTTAAATTTTGGGGTACTGGTGACGTTGCTATTCAACCTTGCGAAATTCTTCGCATTCTGCCGATTCCAGAATACTAGCTAATTCCAACGTAAGTTTTTTTTCAGCTGTCTCGCACGCCCACTTACAGCGGCTTGAGTTTCATATTGTCGAGACAGCTCTGATCGTATTTTCTCAATGGCGCTTGCCAGTGTAACAAATTTGGCTCTCTTATGTTGTTTGTTTATATCTGCCAATGACAGTTCCATTTCTCGTTGGAGTAATATGATAAATCCATTTTCTACCACTAGTGTATATCCGCCCTCTTCCCGTCGCTGCTGTATGATCTCAAAATCGTCGTTGATTTTTTCAACATCAAGTTGAACCACGAGACCATCTTGTTGAATTTGCTCAATCTCAGAAATAATCTCGTTAATACTTTCTTATTTCATTATACAGTAAATGCATTACTTTAACAAAAGATTGTATAGAGACCAATTCGATAGCATATTGCTGGATCGTGTAAACGTATTGTGATGAATCCATGCGAGGTTTTCTGAGCATGTGCAGAGAAGTGTTTAAACTTATATATTTCCATGTCACCATGAGACACCAAGTCTGATGAATATTTCGCAGCTTATGTTTCTCAACACCGTTAAAAATAGCCAAAAGATTACTGTTCTCTCTTAACACATTAGGGATTTGAGTGTACCGCTGTGTAACGTCAATAAATCTGTGTTTTAACGTCTGCCTCGAGAAAATATTCTGGCTGGATTTGTTTGTTTGCCAAGCATAACGTCATCGTAAACCACTAGATTATTGATATTCCCGTTAAGATCCTCGACGGACAGCACATCATCAATGTCAGTGATAAACTCAATATCATAGCTATTTTCCAAACCCACTGCCGATTCACTGAATTCCTTAAGAACATCATAGAATCATTAGTCATCTGCGGATGGCGCTACTAAATAAAGTTTGTCCCATTTGAGCCACCTCATTATCAGGCTGAGCAACAACTGAGTTTTATCCGACCCAGACAGACTGATTATAATAGCCCTAATGGAGATTGATAACATTGAATCATGTTTGACAGGTGCCTGCTATCGTGTCGTTCATATTGTTCAGATATAGTATTATCTATAATCATGAGTTTATATTGTGTTCGATGCAAAACGGTCACGGACACACAACCACGTTGAAAAATAACAGGCGAGCGCTCACAGGCAAGCGTGTGAGATGCGGCATAAAACAATATAAGTTTGTGAAAGCCGACACAGTCACTGGCGGTGATATTGCTGCGACACTCGGAAAATTACCATGAACGCTATGGGCTAAGTACCCAGGAGAGAAAGAGGTACAGCAGCGATTAGCAAACTCGCCAATGCAGTAGGTATCACGCGTGCTGCTGTCAAAGATTGGTTGTCACGACAGGCAATACGGGGGCCCCGAGTGGCCGAGTGGTCTAAAGCGCTGACCGTTACGGATCACTGCCATCTCACCTCTGTCTGCGTAAGTTCGAGTCCAGGCTCGGCTAACGTGGGTACGTGAGAAAGCCTGCCAGTAGCTTCTCGTGGGTAGGTGGTTCTTCCCGGGATTTTCCAGGTTTCTTCCTCCACCATTAATACTGGCCGCCATGTATAGCCTATCTTGTGCTGAAAAATGGCGTTAAACCCTATAACAACAACAACAACAACAACAACAACAACAGGCAATACGTCAAATGTATCTGCCACGCCCCAAAACGATTCAGCATGGACGGTTTGATGTCAGTATGCCCAACGAAGTTAATCGGGCAGATATCTTATTTTTACCTCATGACGTCATTGGCACATCACGCAAACGGCGCACATACAAATAAGCGTTGACTGTCATAGAAGTTGCAAGTAGATACAAGCAAGCAGAACCGCTATCGACTAAAACAGCAATTGGTGGGTGTGGGGTACTGGGGTCGTCAGTGAGGTCGTCACCATTAGAATCACTAATTATTATTACAAAAACGATTTAATTACAGATCACCAAGCCAGCAAACATATCATATTTTACTACATGAAGTAACGTATTTTTTCAGCTACAGCGATTTGCCGGAATTTCAATTCGACTCAAAATTTAGACATTGCCCTGGGGACATGTGGCAAAAATACCTGTGACAAATTGATCGCTAATAATAGCACACTGGGTTTCCCAGACTCGGTCAAATTAATACCTGTTATGATAATAGAACAGAAATGCTCAGATACTTAATAAATTCTCTGTAAAATGCGTGTACACCAATTGTTTGATCTGTCTGTTGATAAGTACGAATGTGATTATATTGTTCATGTAAATTATTTTAACCTTATATTCTTAATGGAGACAGTAGCCGAGTGGTTTGCGCGTATGGACAATCTTCAGATCAACCTGTGGAAACTTACCTCATGTTCGATCCCAGGTACGCGCGACTGACATATTGTCGGGGTTAAAAACAAAACTACTATGGTGGGGGTGTGCCTGCGATGCATTGAAAAAAGATGAAATATCGTTGAGTTGGTAATTGTAAACTTAAAAAACTTAACCCAGGTGCACTTGCATGGGCCCCCTTCCGAATCCAAATAAGGGTGTTCATTTTATAGCACCCGGGGTTAACTTGGGGGTTGTGTGTGTGCTTGATTACAAAATTAACTAAATTGAAAATCAGCCTTAACAGCTCTCTGAACCACTAAAATTTCGTTCTAAAATTTCGTTACGCAACAAGAACCCCCCACCCAATAATTACCCAAGAAAGTCATTCAACAAATATTCATCGTAAATCAACCTGATTGCAGTCAGTCTTTTTTGCAGTCTCAGATTAATAAATAAGCATTACCACAGGTAAAATCAACATTCTCACAATGGGGCCTTGAAAAGAGACCCCCTCAAGGTCAACGCGTATTTTTGGGGTAGGCCCGCCATTTATGAATAGTAATCATGCTAATATACAAGACTTGGATTAGCCTTTGGATAGTTAATAAGTAAACATTGCTTGGCTAAAAAATATAATTTTTTTTAGCCTCAGATTCCAAAATGGAGCATTGATTGTTGTCCATCCCCCCGCCCCGAGTCTGTCGCCCCCTTTTTTTGATCGTCCCTCCCCCCTCTTCTGCTGCTTCTCGACTAACAGTGAACGAGTAATACATGCATTTCGTTGTAGATATATCGCAGCGAGATACCATATTTCATGATGTGCAACATTGCATTTCCCTTGGATTATCTATGAGGTTTTTTCATTACTTATAGGAGGCATATTGCTATGTAGAGGCACAGTGATCGGTGAAATCTTGTCAGCAGGTGTCACATTAGACAACTTAATACAGCCATATGAGTAATCGGTAGTTTACTTTAATAAGTTCAATTTGTAATTGTATTCATACATTAAATGCCTCTTATGAATATACCGTTATATCTAGTATCCGTGATATTTAAAATTCTGGTAAATTATACAGTGTTTTGGGTATGGACAATAGTTTGATTTAGTTCACTGTTGAGGTCTTTATATTGACGTAGAAAATTGATAGTATGTATTTTAATTGATTTTTGCAATAATTATATCTGTTTATGTTGTCTATCATTCGTGGGATATATAGACATTATTATTATAGATATGTATTCAATATAATACACTAGTTAGTTTGTTATATTTATACATGACAGGACAGGCAGTATGAAAGGGCTAGCAGCATAGCTGCAATGGCTGGCAGCATAACTGATAGGCCTGGCAGCATAAATGATAGGGCTGTCAACGTAGCAGCATAGGGCTTAAAGGGCTGGCAGCATAGAGTTAATAGGGATAGCAGCGTAGCAGCACAGGGCTGGCAGTGTGGCAGCATAGAGTTGATAATGGGTTGTTATAACCGGTAGTATGGCAGCATAGCTGTTAAATGTAGCAGCATAACAGGCAGTGTGACAACGTAGCTGGTACTGTGGCAGCGTAATTTGTGGCTGTGTAAATTCATTCAAGGATATGTATTCTAATCTGTGCACGAAGACATTCGATTGTTAATTATGATCATAAAGATGTATGGTTATATGAACGGTACTCATTTTTAAAATATAAAATGGTAGCATGACCCGTACTCATTTTATAATACCAGATGGTTATATGAACTGTACTCCCTTTATAATATCGTATAGTTAAAAAAACCATACTCATTATATATCATATGGTTATATGAACCGAATTACCTTTTTAGCACATAGGTATATGAACTGTACTCATTGTTGGTATTTTCACACTATGGTGATATATCATTTGTGAATGTTTATATTTTACATGATAATATAAAGGGAGTATCCGTGATAGTGATGTGTCTGTAAGGGAATGTCCGTAATACTGATGAGTCTGTAAGGTGTATGAATGCTCAATGCGAGTCTAGTTTCATCCTTTGGGTTGTGTCGTAGTATGTAAGGCAGTTCATTATACGAGTAAATGTTTGTCTTTGTTGGTTATTTTTGTCCGTTTCATTGTTACATTAATCGCGATGATAGTTTTGAGACTCGAATATTCATATGATAAATTTCTTTGTTCATTCGCATACATTGTGCATTTTTTTCACCTGATCAAAAATCCATTTAGTTTCAAGCCTGTTACAGACAGTGTAACAAAAAAGAAGTGAAGCTAACGATTTAAGTAAAATTCAACAAATGTGTTCTCCTAGAATATGTAAAAATTCAAAACACATTTACAGTATTGTGAATTAAATTTCAGATACTCCTAAATGTCCTATTGCAAGTCCAAAGTATAGAACGTCCAGAATAAATTCTAACAGTCTCTAATGTCCTGATGTACCATACTGATATAATCCAGATGTATTTGAATTAGTTCCCAATAATCTCAAGTTAGCTATTTAGTCCAAACGACAAGGAGTACTTTGTAATTCCCATGAACAATTTAAATACATAATTCGTCTAAAAGTATAGCTGAACTCATCTGCAAACTGTGATGATATTATGAAGCGAGAAGGAATAATTGCTTCTCTCTCTTTCTCTCACCCTCGCTCTTTATATATATTTGTCTCTCTATCTATCTATCTATCTATCTATCTATCTATCTATATATATATATATATATATATATATATATA
>JAECUM010034281.1:0-24302 GCA_016617855.1 Megalonaias nervosa
GAGAGAGAGAGAGAGAGAGAGAGAGAGAGAGAGAGAGAGAGAGAGAAAGATTTGTCGGTTGTGCTACAGTTTCACAAGGAATTATTTTGATTAATTATTCTTAAAAATTAAACCTGGACATTAAATAACGAAATTGACTGTGTTTGTAGCAACTTATACCTGGTTATAATAATGTCAATATGAACGGATGGTAAATAATTTAGAATGATGGTTAATTACTTGTTGAGAGCCTCAATAAATCGGTAATACAAATTAGATTATCAATCGGTAATACGGACTTTTAACATAGTAAGTTATAGATTTCATTTATACATCCTTGGTATCTTTCAACGTCGCTCTAATTTTATTTCAATTAGAATATCAATGAAATTGAAACAGAGGTAGGCGGGTTAGGGAGGCGCAAAGATAAAACACACACACACACACACACACACACACACACACACACTACCATTTGAAGCTATGATTAATTTAAAATAAAATTGATTAATATGGTCCTAAAAATTATATGCTTCTCAAGAAAATTTTCGATACAATTGTTTCATCCATTTCCCGACTGTTGCCACCCTTTAATATCCCATAAACATCATTAGTTTTAGCTTTTGCAGGGCAGTGATGATTATTTTAAACTATTTATGAAGTCAATTGAGAGAAACAAATTTAAAAGTGAAAAATTATTAACACTCGTTATTGAACATATGATTAGCTTCAGGTTCCAATGTCGTAATGAAGTAGAGAACTTAGAAAACCCGTTCCTATCTAGATGCGGCCTCGGCAGTTGAGATTTCGACAAAAGAATTATTCTTGTGATGCAGTGTAAAAGCTGAAAGTATTGTCGTTGTTATAACAATACGTTTGAAGATGGCAAATACAATACTTGAAACACCGCCTCTCCAGTTTCAATCTTTCATTAGAAGTTAAGGACCCGAGGTTGAAAGATATGTCTTTGCAAGGGAACACTGACTTTTCTAATTAACAATAAACTTTCCTTTGTCCTTTCCTCCAACACATAAGGACATGTATTTTGTCATAATATAACCGAATGTGGAAGTGAACGCTACCCAATCAAATTGGTTTTAATCCAATATATATATATATATATATATATATATATATATATATATATATATATATATATATATATATATATATATATATATATTTATTTAAAAATTTTACATTGCTTGCCAGTATTTTATATATATATATAACATCATAAGCAATAAACTTTGGGCCAAATTTATTTCAGCAGATCTAGCGTCAACTGAATCGTAAACGTGGTCATTGCAGATGTTACGCTTAGAAAGTTGCTAGTCTATTTTAAAACTTGTATAAAATCATTATTCAAACTAAAGCAGAGATAGTGTCATGCTAGTATCATCTGAAGTTAATAATAACTCTACGATATTAATATCATTGGCTAGCGTAACCTCTAAACTTTATACTTCCTTCTTTGTTTAGATGCAGTATTTACTGTACATATTCTTGTTCCCCTAATAATAACGGTTTAACTAACATCAATGATGCGACATGGATAATACACTGTTTTAAAGGCCTTTGTGTGATACAGTAATTGATCGTATATTGAAGTCTTTTTTCCTCTTTCTTTTTTCCCCTTCTTGAATAGCTAATTATCACTAAATGTAAACTGCGTGGAGTCCAATACTGCGGTAAATTAACATACTTTCTATACCTAACATTTCTGAGATTCCCATATAGACTTATGACCCTCATGACATTGTGATGTGGTTCCTTATATATTTTTGCATTCCCTTGTACTAAGTAAAGAACAATAAGGTACAAAGTATTACAAGCTACCACATCCTTGTATTATTATATATTGCTATGATCATTATGTCATCCTTGTCACATTTTTCACGTTAAAGTGTCACTTCCTTTCTCCTCCTGAAACGTCCTGCTTATCACTGTTTCGTAAAGTATATGTTAGTGCTCTAATGATTATGGGTTGTCTCCTGTTGATTTGATACCTGTTGTTTGTATCCCGCGTTTCTGATATGTGTCTAATTTGTTTATAGGATATGTCAGAATGAAGTCTGGATTGGGAAAATATCTTTAAATCGGTTCATTGTGTGATGTTGAATTAGAACAAAACATGAATGTGATTTTTTTCAGCTATAATGTTGTTATTTTTCACATAACTAATTAGGTGCCTCTTTTGAACACCTTTGCAATGTTTGAATATTTGCGGTGTCACAGCTGAGTGCAACGTCATGGATATGGTAACCAGGATATACGTTTTCGTCGTGTTGTTTGGAACAGTTGATGCAAAAGGTAAGCTAAAGAAAATAGGTGGAGGATTCTAATGTAGCTGACCACAACGAATAAATAAATAAATAAATAAATAAATATATAACGAGGAATTCAAACAAAACTGCGTTGACTTGGTTCCCACCGCAGAATGAAATATAATTTTTGTATAATAATTATGGCATGAAACGGGCATTATTTTATGCAATTAGATATATTCATGATTATTTTACTATGAAGACCTAGATACCATTATGGAAGAAAGAAAATGTCACCTGAAATCTGTTCGACTTCGATGTTGAGAAAGCATGTTTATTGCTGGGATTTGATTGCTTGACTTCCTTGTTAGTTACCTGAAAATTGTTCACAACGATATTAATTGCAGATGGTGCCGGATGCTCTGAATCTAACATAAAAGGGAATGAATACAAATACATACATTGTATTTGTAAAAAGAAAACAGTTTCATATGTAGACCTGAACCAAGGCACATTTAAGCAGATACTAAATAGCTCAAACAATACAGAATTCAAGTCTGTTTACAACATTTCCATATATACATATATACATATATGGATGGATGAATGGATATAAACTGCCTGCTAATGATCTTTCATTTAAGATTTTATCATTAGAGAATTTGAAGAAACAAATCAAAATACTGTTATCACATTTTATGCATATTCAAAAGATGTTTTTTGTTTCTTTGTAGACTGGAAAAAGTTGATATATAGTGGAGAGGAAAATGCAACCATACCTATTGGACAATTTGAAAGTAACGGAGAGAATGTTTTAGAAATTAACTTCTTTGGTTACATCAGTAAACAGCATGTCACTAATGTGATGCTGTATAAACCAAGGAAGAATCAAAGTGACAGCATATCTATTAACATAAATTATACTGACCGTATAAAAAGGATCGAAATGAAAAATGGTATTTTCAGTTTTCTCCTATTAAATGCTACTTTTATGGACAGTGGAAATTATACTGTCTTCGAAAATTCTCTGGAAAAAGGAAAGACAAGTATTCTTGTTGCACGTAAGTTCTTTTACTATCTTGCATGAAAGGTCGTCGGTAATTTGCATGTACGGTCATCAGAAACCACAGCCCAAACTTTGATGCCTGATGAAGATGCATAATGAAGCCTGTCCACTCATATTGTCAAGGTTCTAATGCTACTATGAGAACCCTGCTTCTTTCCTCATTGTTCCCGCAACCAACTGCTTTGTTTCAACGCACTTCGAGTATTGGATACACAGATCTTTCAAAATCCAGTTCCAATTAAACTGATTATTAACATTCTTAACTTGGAATTACCCATCTGACATCCCAGTCCTTTAGTTCAGTGCTTCCCAAACATTATCGGGCCACCGCTCCCCCTTGGTTATCCTCAGCGCCCAATACCTTACCCCGTAAAAGGGATTATTAAGCACTAGCACACCCACCCTCTGTAATCCTACCACCCCCAAGGGGGCTGTACCGCCCACTATGGGAACCTCTGCTTTAGTTGTTTGTAATGAAATAACATTGTATAGGAAATCTATATCATCGTTTTTTCCTACGCAGGATGATTAAATGTCATGTCTGTCAGATAATGCATACGGGCACATTTTACGCCATCTGACACGGTCAACCACTCGGCGCATGCTGGCACCTATTTGCAGTTGGGAAGACTGAATCCAGGATCTGCATCTGACCGGTGGATGCTGGTTCTGATTATAACTAGTTGGAATGTATGGGTTCACAATCTTAAGTACTGTGATCAAATATAGACAGATAGCCTCTTATCAGAGATACAATTATCGCGACACTTTTGCTGTATTAACTTACTCGTTACATACCTTAACTTTATTATTTAAAAACTCTCCAATATTTCTAAGTGTTCAGAAAAGTTTATACTACTGTTACTCACTTTATCCAATTAACATAATTGACAATTATTGTTGTGACCAGTAAAATGACTATTCTCTCTCTCTCTCTCTCTCTCTCTCTCTCTCTCTCTCTCTCTCTCTCTCTCTCTCTCTCTCTCTCTCTCTCTCTCTCTCTCTCACTGTGATTTATTAGTTGTTGATTTGGTAAATGGTTCAATTATATGTCTCGTTTGGTTTGCCTTGAAATTTTTTGTACTTCATCGATGTAATTGTGATGAATATTTCAGATATGCACAAGGTCTATATTTCATGCTGATTAATAAAAAGACAATACATTATGTCTTAAAACAACCCTAAACCGACACGTCATGGTGCTAATTCAGTCAAAGAGTACCGAGTTAGAATTGTAAGATTCAGAGCAAATACTACTTTATACGAAGGTCGACAGCTATTGAAATTATTTGAAAGGCTCTTACGCATCTTATTATTAAGACAAACGTTAGAGTTTCAGAGGTATTTTTATTTCTATATATTTTTTTTTTTTTTGTAGGTCACCGACTACTTGGACAAAACAGTGAACCCATGATCATTTCCTTTATGAGTAATCGGACGAACGTATCTGCATTTACAATTGAGATGATGATAAGTAAACAAAATTTTTATGTAGTAAAATATGATGTGGCACAGAAAACTTGTACAGAATTTGGAAACCTGTATTTGGATCGAATAGAAGGATGTGTATTAATAGGATATAATTTCTCGTTCACCGTTAGAAACGTATCATTGTTCGACATGGGCATGTATGTTGCATGGGACGACATGAATTTCCTTATAGATTCCATATTTGTGGAGTTTGAAGGTAACTATTCATTTTGAATTAAATCAATGATATATACTGTCTACTGGACTAATTGTACCTACTACTGTAATTACTACGTAAGCATTTCACCGGAATTCTAGCGGTAAAATATAAAGTGAAAAAGCCCATGTTCCTAGCAGACAGACACGTTTACATTACATAGTTCGCCCTCGCCTTAGAAACCTGGTGGATTGCGTCATTCAAAACTAACACAATGAGGCGTGTGTCGCGTTCGGAAATAGGGACGAAATTTATAATCTGCGGGTCCATACCACCGGTTTCAATAAATGTCATAAAATGTTTCCTACAATTTAATTTTGAAATTTTATATTTCTACCAATACTTTGATTTTTTAAACAGGCTGATATCGAAGAAAGAATGAAAAATAATTCCTTGATTTTATCTTTGTTAACTATAGAGCCTTTATGTTTTTTGACACAAACTACTTATAAATTTCCTCATATGAAAGGTTCGTTAAAGATAAATCAAATCAGGCAAATTTAGTTTAATTTTAATGGAGTGATGAATATCATGGCAATATTTTAATTCTTCGTGCATTTCTGATATTCAGTAAAAGTAATCTCACAGCTCCTACCGAGCAATGAAAACGAAATAGAAAATAAATTTCAATCATAGGAAAGAGATCATTTAAATGCAATTTAGTGAAATAAAATCCAGGCCCGGTGATCGTAATATTATCGCAAATACCAGAGTCAATATAAGAAACACAATGAACGTGTAAGATGTAAATATTGCTATTTCTATTGCTGGAATTCTTTCGGTGTGACATGGTAATCTCTCTCACGTTTTCTTTGTCCTTGCTTACCCCTGTAACATGTCATTTTGAATATAAAATCATATTCCATATTTTAAAAAATACTTAACCATAACGATTCTGTTTATTTGATCAAATATGATTGTTGCATGTGAACACGTCGATTTTAACTTGATTCAATAAATTGATCTGGCTCATACACATAAGCAAACTTAATACATGTACGTGTACAAATTCATTGACTTATTTTCGAAAGTTGTATATCCTTTAGTTAGGAGACCTAATTATGACTGTGCAGTTTTAGCCACTTAGAAGAAAAATTTGATACTAAAAAGTTATTTATTGTAATAAAGTCTGCATGCAGCATTTTCTCTCATTCTTTCACTGGGTGGTGGGTACGTTCATTTGCCTAACAATCAAGTCCATTTAAGATTTCTTAATCAATTATATTACCAAAATAGCAAAGTAAGGGATAAATGGACTACATACACATCTGTCATGTTATTCAGTTTTCATATTGCATAAAGATACATATGTTTAATGAAGTAAGAATGAATTTAAAAAAGAGTTAATTTCAGTTGGTTTCTACAATTGATAAATGTGACTATGATCCGAGGTAGAATGAATCCTTTACGAATTCATATCTTCCAATCCGTTTTATGGATTTATTTTCTTATCGTTTAGATGAGATCACCTTATCATTTACGACCAATGGCACCCCTGATTCATCGACGTTTGATATTGAAAATGGAAAGTAAAAGAAAGAAGTACAATATTTTGGTGTAATTTCTATTCTTTAACGGTTTAAAGCAAATAAATTAAATAAAGAAATAACATCTAAAGAATCTTGAAGGAGTTAATATTAATATTATTAATACACGGAATACATCTTTATTGCTTTTTTCAAAAATAAGATTGTTTATGTCTATATTGAAATGATTTGGACATTGTTGATAAAGAAAATAAAATGAAGAGTTCTTGTGTTTGGTTGATTACTCAATAAAATCGGTTGACAATTGTTATCCATGCAAATGTGAGTCTACATTATCTTCAAAGATGAACTCATATTGAAGCTGTGTAAGTAAAATAAGAGATACTATTGACACATTTCTGGAGCCTTTAAAGCTTGGTAATAACTGGGTTAGGACTGATCAGGAGTTCGTATCCTATTGAATTATTATATTTATATTCTTTGTTTTTAGGAAACAACTCCACATCAAGTCCAGAAGTTACCCATACATATTTCAGCTCACCGTTTTTCCCTAACCTATCGAGCTCTGACGCAGAAAATTGTAAGAGTAAAATACAAGCATACATTAAGAAATTTGATTATTTTACTAACTGTTCATTTTAAATAAACGAATAAATAAAAGGTCTGTTATACTGAATGTTATTAAACTGAAACGCACAGTACGTTATATCTATTATTCATTCCCTCTTTTCATATTCTAATATACTGTTCCACCCAAGGGCAGAATGTCTTTATAATGGAATAAAATGAATATGTGTCTTTTATATTAATAGCACTTCTTTTATGTAATAGATTCTGTATGTCTTTTAATACTCCGATCTGTGTTATGTTGGTACATCGATGACATATCTGTACCAATACATCATTTGAACTAACTTCAAAGCTATCTATATAGTTTTAACATTACTGATCATCTGATATCTGTCCATGCATCTCAATCCCTATGCATGCTGGTCTGTAGGTCCATCTGTATGCGTAACAATAACACGCGTTTATTCCCTTACAGATATGTTGGAATGGTTACTCGTCTCTGGAGTAGTCGTCGTAATTGTGGCGGCTGGCCTGATTGTCAATGCGAAGGGGAGGCTTCTACTAGGTAACGTAAGGAATTTGTTGGTTGGCTGGTTGGTTGATTGAATTGTAACGGCTCACCATCACTGTGAGGCTATTTAGCGCCATACAAAAGGTTATATCTTTCATCATTTAAAAGTGGTAAAACGTTCCGTATCGACCAGTGATACGAAACCAAACAGTTGGAAGTAAAGCGATAAGATGGTAACGGTGATAAATAAATAAAGCTTCCCGATCAACGGGGAATGTAAATGGTGTATGATAATGAAGGCAGATGAAAGGTGATTAAAATTTAGGGACGGTATATATAGCACATAAAACTGCTCAAGGTGATAGTATAAAAGCAATAGCTTATACTAAATGTTTACTTCCTTCAGGAAGTCAATAATACAAGACACGCTGACTGTATCAAAGAGCTCCCTAATGTCATGCACATCGTAATACTGATCATGCGTCGGTTGGAGGTCGAACCACTCCATCATAGAGTGCTTAACGGTAAATGGTTCATTGCAAGAAATGCACTCTGGTGGGTCTTCTCCTTTTAGTATGTGGGAGTGGGTTAAATAAGTATGACCAATTCAAATTCTTGCAATGAATACCTCCTCCCTACAGACGGCTCTGTAAGAAGGAGTCCATTCTCCTAGGGTTGGCTTGATGGCATGAAGTTTGTTATTCACGGCATCATTCCATGATGCCTGCCATTTCTGACGTAAACATTCTTTGATACTAGGTCTAAAATCAGTATAGGGTATTTTAAAATCAGATGGCTCTAGTGATAGGGCCATTTTAGCGGCGCGGCCTGCTTTCATTACCTCTAATGCCAATATGGCTGGGTAACCAACAGTATACTATATTGTGGGAGGTGCTCAGCTTAGAATGTTTGAGGAGAATACTGGCTAATAATGGCTTCTGCAGTTTTATATTCTGTAGCGACTTAAGTACTGATAATGAGTCGGAGAAGATGATGCTGTTTAAAGTACGTTTGTTTTCAATATATTGCGAAGCAAGGTCTGTTGCTCTGATTTCGGCTGAAAAAATTGATGAACCATTTGGCAAGCGAACTTCTGTTGTATGTTTTCCACTAACGAAGGCTGCAGCACCCTTTTCTTCATCTTTTGATCCATCATTATAAATTCTTGTATAATTTTCAAATTGGGTGAGGAGATCATGATAAGAGTTGTGGAAGATGGAAGGGTTTGTCGCCTTTTTGTTTTTCCATCGTGCAAAGCAAAAAGTACTTTTATTTCTTGAAGTAGCCAGGGAGGTGTCTCGATGATGGACGTTTTCTGAAATTTGGAAAGATCAATCTTGGTTTTGTCAAGGCTGGATGATATTCTAATACCAAAGGAAGGTGTGGCGTTTGGTTTCTTTCCGTATAAGGGTTTGTATTTGGGTTGAAAAACAGCCGAAAAAGCAGGGTTCATAGTGTCTGATCTTAATGTGAGAGCATACTGTGCGGAAAGCATTTCTCTACGATGTGATAAAAGTGGTTCGCTCGCTTCAACGAGTAGGCTTTCAAACGGAAATGGTTTAAATGCTCCTAAGGCGAGTCTTATTCCTTGATGATGAATTGGGTCAAGCATCTTCAAATAGGACTTCCTAGCTGAACCATAAACAACGCAACCATAGTCTAGTTTGGAGCGAATAAACGTTCTATATAAACTGAGGATGACTTTTCTATCAGCACCCCAGTCAGTATGCGCTACTACTTTAAGTAGATCCAGCGATTTCAAGCATTTAGCTTTCAAGTTCTTTAGGTGCGGAATAAAAGTCAGTTTTCTGTCGAAGATAATACCTAAAAACTTTATTTCCTCAACAACTGGAATAGGTCTACCGACAGCGTGAGTTTAAGTTCATCATGATATCTTCGTAACTGACAGAAATGCATACATACTGATTTTGATTTGGAGAATATGAAACCGTTAGTATTGGCCCAATTTTGAATCTTGGTAATAATCTGCTGTAGTTGTCTTTCAATTGTATGCATGTGCTTTGATCGATAACATATTAGAAAGTCATCAACATATAAGGAGCAATCCACACCAGGAGACAGACACTTGGTGATGCTATTCATTTTGATATTGAAAAGCGCCACAGATAAAGTACAGCCCTAGGGCACACCCATCTCTTGCTTGTGCATATCAGAGAGGGTGGAGCCCACTCGTACTTTGAATTCTCTGTCTGACAGAAAGTTTCATATGAAAGAGGGCAGACGGCAATTTAAACCCAGATCGTGTATTTCATTTAGTATTCCGTACTTCCATGTCGTGTCATAGGAAAACCGCTATTAAATGTTCCTTCTTGATAAAAGCGTCGCGAATAAATGTTTCCAGTCTAACCAGATAATCATTAGTGCTACGACCATACCGAAAGCCACTTTGGAAAGGAGATATTAAATTGTTGGTTTCCAAATAACATACAAGCCGAGAATTGATCATTCGTTGCATTGTTTTGCATACGCAGCTAGTCTGTGCTATGGGTCTATAGTTGATATGATCTGCGCTATCTTTGCCTGGTTTGGGAATTGGTATTACTGTCGCTTCTTTCCAAATTGTTGGAACACTACCAGTAATCTATAAATCATTGAAGATTTCCAGAACAACTGTTAAGGATGGTTCTGGAAGGTGCTTCAAAAACTAATAATGTATATTGTCAGGCCCAGGGAATATATCATGGACCTTATTGAAAGAGATTCCATAAGCTCCGACAATAAAAACGGTTGATTATAATTTTCTGAGTTATTCGATGTGAAATTCAACCACGTCTTTTCTTTTTCAGCTTTAAATCTTCGGAAAACATCTGAATAATTAGACGATGAGGAATGTTTAGAGATGCAATCAGCAAGTATATTAGCTATTTCTTGTTTGGTATTGAAATTGTTATTTAGTTTCAGATGTCGGAAAGAATTGTTTTCCCCTTCCATTTATTTTGCGGATCGTGTCCCAAACTTTCTTTATAGAGGAACGAGAATTTAAAGTTGAAAGATATTTTTTCCATGATGCTCTTTTACATTCTTTAATCATGCAACGAGCTTTGGCCCGAACAATACGGTACTTAGTTAAATTTTCGGGTGTTGGACAATTATTAAATTTTTTCAGTGCTTCTCGGCGTTGTCCAATAGCTTCTTTACATTCTTTGGTGAACCACGGTTTTTGGGTGCTTTTTCAGTTTGGTGAGGACTTAGGAATGGATTCTTCTGCAATCTCAATTAAGACGGAGGTAAATTGTCGAATAGGGTCATTGTCGGTTTGGATGGTATTCCTGTTAAGCCTAGCTGTACAAAGTGTTTCAAATTTGGCCCGGTCTGACTTCTCTAAATTCCACTGTGGAACTGCGTCATTAATTGTAACCTTGGTGTTCTTAAGATAGATTGGAAAGTGACCAGTGCTGTGAAGGTCATCAGCGACCTTCCAGTTATAATCCAGTGTAGGAGAACAAACGGACAGGTCGATACACATGTATGTACCCGTTGTTGGGTGTAAGTACGTCGGAGATTTGGTGTTATATAGACACAAATCGTGTCTAGTAATGCAATTTTCAACCTTTTTGCCTCTGTCGCTTATGTAGTTTGATCCCCATAAAATGTTATGGGTATTAAAATCACCGAGTGAAACAAATGCGCAGGAAGTTGTTGAACAAGAGTGTCTAATTCATTTGGTAGTGGGTTGGTGTTTGGTGGTATGTAAATAGAACAAAAGGTAATCACTCGATGTACAGTGACACTCACAGCAATGGCTTGTAAATTTATGTTTAAAGGGGTGACGCTATGAGGGGCTCTATTGTTCACAGCAATAGAAACTCCTCCTGAGGTCCTGTCAACATTTTGAAGGCAAGTGTTAAACAAGGAATAGTTTTAAAGTCTGATGTTATCCGGATCTTTTTAAAGAGTTTCCTGAAGACATAGTATTGCAGGATCATATTCGTTTAAAAGCAGAAGAATATCATTGTAATTGGCTTTCAGTCCTCGACAGTTCCATTGTATGATGGTGTTCTTCATTATAAGTTTAAAGTGGAGTTTGTGGAGATAGGTTAGAACTTTCTAGGAGAAAATCTGTAAGGTTATTTCTCTGGAGGAAGTGCGGGGATTTTTTTTTATTAGGTCTGGTGCTACTTTGAACACATGGAGTAGTTTCTTCTGCATCGATGCTCTCAATGTCCCCAAATCTGTTATAGAAATTGATGGGGTCATCTGACCCCTTTTGCTGCCTATTGCCTTGAGATCTGCTTTTATTCTTTGTTAAGTTCAGAGGTCGGGTATTATTAAAAGTTGTTTGGGGAGATATCGTGTTTTATTGTGCATGGTAATGGGGGTGTTAGAGCTTTCTGTTGAATCGGGTGGATCTGTCTGTGTTTGAGCGTCCTTCATTGCTTTGGGATTGTTTTTTCTACAGTGGAGAGGGATGGGCCAGGAAGGGATGTTTTTGCCTGTACAAGCTTTGTGGCCTGTGAATAGGGTATGTTATCTGTATATTTTACCCTCAGTATTTCCTTCTCCTGTTTCCAGGTATCACAATCCTTTGGAACTGGCGCGGAGAAAGAGCAGCAAGCAGTTTTGAATCGTCTTTAGATTGTATAACCATGACGCGTGGAAATGAATCCACACCACATGGCTCGCTATCTGAGTTGGAAACATTGTTGGTGCGTTTGTGTTGATTGTTTTTGAATTTTACATGTTGGTGTGTTTAAAATTCAGTACCCGTGCTCCCCCCCACCACGAAGCCCAACAAGTGGACACTTTTCAAGTGCCTTGGAGACACAGATGTTATACTCGGGAGGCACAATCACCTCCTGATTCATCCCGTAAGATATACTCAGTTGGTAAAGTTAACTCCGTTAAGCCACCGCTTTCTAGGAAGTCTTCTAAGACTTGGTAAAGTGAAAGTTAAAGGGATAGAATGTAGGGGCAACGGTGTTAATAAGAGAGATACAAGGATGAAGATACAGAAAGAGTGCGAGTAAATGAAAACCTCCTAGGGCTCGGCGTGACCAGCCGATTTGTCGAGACGGGGCCCATCCAGACCACCCGTCTAGAAGAAGTAGAGTCCAAAGTAGTGCACTGCATCAGAAAGCCTCTGCTAGACTACCAGGATCCTGTCCTCCTCCGACACGGGTCGCAACCCAAGGCAAACAGGTTGCCTCTACCTAGTCGCATCTTACGACACCTAACATGGCATGTCGGGTCAATTCTACAACCCCAGACCCACAGGGGGTTCAGTAATTCGTATAATGCACTATACTGCTTTTCTTTACTTCCATTTCAAAGCAGGATATGTTTCTGAAAATTGTTGTCACCCTGGCATACATCCACGAATGGATGTACTATATCAATTGCCAAATTTGTCTGAAGCCCCACAAAGTAATAAATGCAAATGAACAGCCATTCATCAGGAATAATTAAACCTGTGTTCAATATTATCAAAATCGATTCTAAGCAGATATCTCACATTTATCTATAAATGGCATTTTTTACTCGTGTTTCGGGTGAGCACATAAATTGAACGGAATCATGATACGTCATTTATTTGTAACGGTATTTTCATCAAGGCTGATATCATTGGTCAATATTATTGACTTTTGTCAGGGCTATAGATGTTTTTAAGAGTAGAAATACCTAGTTGAAACTTTGCATATTTATGCGTCGTGACCAAAGGTCATATCAAATAACACCCACTTATTTAGTTTGTAAGGTCAAGATAATTGTTCATGGTTGAGATGTAGTTCAGGGAGCGTTTAAGTGATAAAAATGAACTATATTGGATACAGTGTCTTGTAGTAGGCTTTAGTATCCTACCAGTAAAGATACGGTGACAGTTACCTAAGGTGTTATTGTCTGGGCTGCAACGTTAAAAAAAACCAAAAACATTACCAATCGTATTATCTAGCCGATATAATTTTACATCTTTATAAGTTTTGTGACATATTATGTTAACATGTTGTCCGTCAATCATATCTTTAAAGTTTTGCTTGTCCAGTTCGTAATTGTCCAGCAGTTGGGGCGATTTTCATGAAGTTCTATTTGTAGACTATGACTAGACGGTATGTCACGTAGTTTATACAGGCCCACTGCCAGAAGATTCATTTTACAGTTATGGAAGGGAAAATGTAATCATTGATTTGTAAATTGCCTCAGGGTTACTTTTGAACTACTGAAATTAATTCAATGAATTTTTTTACATGTTGTATGTGGTAACTAGACAGTGCATCACATATCACAGCCATAAAGACAGTCTTAAGGTTCAGGTCAGCGCCAGGAAAATTAACTTAGTTAACTCCATGTGTGCATAGGCATAACATTTGAACCAACTTAATAATTTTCACAGATTGCTAGCCTTTATATATCTAGTCTTGACAGCGTGCGTGTTACGTATTTATAAATATACCCCAGCCTCCACCGTTACGATGAAAAAATGGGATTCATTGATTTGTTTTCTTAACGACTCTGTCACGTTTTAACCTTTGAAGATCATTTGATGACACTGCTCCTGCTCCACGGCTTATGACTGAAAGGTCACAATGATTGTAAGGGAGCAGGACACGAGACTGGCATATAATATCCTGTGTAATAATCATGTTACCAAGAACCACAAGATTGTGTTATGTCTCCTTATTTTCTTGCCACCTCCAAGATTAAAGATAGTTAGGTGGTACTGTACATGGTTGAACCATCGACCCATGTTATTCCTTTGTGAACTTTAGGTGTTCGGGGTATATGCGTCTTAGCCACCGTTGTCTTGGAAATTTTATCAACTATATATGCATGCAGGCATAGAGGTATGCGCAATACGTAATGGCACGTAGACATGATACATTTCAGGTCATTTGAAACACATTTACATTACGTTTAATTTAACACAAATTTTGGTACCAAGGACGACCTAACATGAACTTATTTGTAAAAGATGCTAAAAGTATGAGTATTCTGGCTGCTAAGAGCTTTGGGTATTAGTTTCTATAACAACTAGATAAAATATATTTTGGTATCTAAAACACATATCATATTTGGTCAAACTTTCCAGGAGTATCCATTCAACTTTCATATCAACCAGGTAGAACATGTATTTTTTAACACATACACAAACACTTAAGTTACTAATCAAAGATTTGGAGGATATATATATATATATATATATATATATATATATATATATATATATATATATATATATATATATATATATATATATATATATATATACTATACTATATATATATATTAACATGTCAGCAAACAAATGCGTATCCCTTGCTTTTGATGACATGCGACATGTACAAGCGAATAATGTTCCTGTGGATTCCATTGCAACGAATTATCTTCTATATCAACCAGGTGGAACACAATTGAATTTGTTAAATCTACTATTCTAATGGAAGTACAGTTTTATAAATAAAAGTCAATACTTTTTCTTCTTATATTTTCTTATATAATTGTATTAGGAGAGTAGGGTAGGAATTTTTTTTTTAACCAAGATCCTTCATTAGTTTTACCGCAAGATAACTTTGTTCAAACCAATATAATGTCTATGATGATATTTCTTGGTCTTCAAATCAGAGGAAAGACATATATTTAGGTCAAGCGATCTGCACCCGGAATGTTTTACTAAACTACGTGCATCCCATCAACAAAAACTACGAAAAGTAATTGAACAATCAATAAGCGTAACATAACTTATGGAAACATTGAGGAAGTTAGCTAACCATACAGTGCTATTTATATTAGCCTTTAGTTACATGTGGGCTTTGTGAAACGATTTCATGCCAATTGGGCCTCATACACTTACATGATCTTTTTAAAGTATGTCGCTCTGAGCGACACATAACAATCATTTCTTTCAGCTCGTGTTCACCTCCATCAGTTTCCTGCGTCATGGCGATAAGTCACATTCTTGTGGAATTTGATATGCTGATGTATAATCTTCAAAGCAATCATTTGAACGAATTGGTATCTATAAATCTATTTAATGCCATCAAAACTTCCTCTGTCCATCTAGGACATTAGATGTCTTCTCTGACATGGATTTATTTCTTTGTTGGCCCAATTATTGGTTTGCAATTGTCTTACCTTGCCATATGAATCAGATTACATATTTTAGCGCATACGTACATGATGCATTACCTTACCCTCGATCAATGGTATTCTATGTCGTCTATTTTATTTCTATTCGCAGTCCCAGTCGATCTAATGTTTCATTTACAAGGTGTATTTGGTGTCATGCTAAATTTTCATAAAGGTCATACCCATAGATTTACTGATATTCTACTTCTGCTTCACTGATTTACAAAATAGCGTCATGTACTAGTTTCAGTCCACTAAAATGATCGAATTTCTAATTTTTTAATGCATTCGTCCATAAACTCCTGAAACATATCATCCACCTTTATAATATATATTGATCCATGTACTTCTGATATAAATCACAAAGGGAATATAATATAAAATGGTTCATAACATCCTGCATAATGGTAATCATTGTCTTTCTCGCCTAAATCGCAGAGGCTGAAAAAACATTATCTGCTTTAGTGGTCATTTGGATTCATCAACCTTTTGAGAGTCATTCATGCACTAGTACAAATTTCAAATACTTGGGTTCCATACAGTAAATTGTTTCATAGTTCTGTGAATTGAATTTGTCATCATTGAACTTCATCTCAGGTTGTTCTAAAGATTGACGAGAAAATATTAAAACATCTGATTATCGTTTTTAAAATCTTTTTTAAATATGTGAACTATAAACTCCTCACTAAGCGCAATATAGTTGTAATTATTATTTGGCATTATCATAACTCTTTAATTTCGTAATGAATCTAAGAGACTGATTTTACGGCAAAAGATTGGTTTGCAAATTTTAGTACAAATTGCAATCTTGGTGCACATAAGATCTGTATTTTTAATATTGCTTGTAATTTGTCCATAGGAACTTTGTTTCTACTTCTACGTTCTTAGTCTAGAGTTTCTGCATTATTTTCAAAATCCAATATAACATTTTATGCAGTCTGTATCAATGCGTATTTCAGGGTCATCCTTGATGTGAACCAATCAAAATGAAGAAGCAAATCATGATAATAATCCTTTGACTATGAACGCATATTTAATTTGAGATTTTGTTGTTCTCGACATTTTCTCTACCATGAACAACTTGTCTTACTTAAAATATTAAGATAATTCAACCTAGAAAAATATCCCTACAATCTTCTCTCCGGTTACATTTTCCGTTTCATACATAACATATTTGGGTCAACTGAAATTCATTGTCTGATTCATAAAAACTCAGTAAAATTAGGATGTGTGCCGTCTGCCAAACTTGAGGTATATTTCGAAACCTTAATTTTATCACTAATTTTATATTTAGATACTCAATTGGTGTTAGTTATCCGATAACATTAGAAAATGATCTACAGCGTTGATATAGTGTTTATTGCTTGATTCAGTTTTAGTAAAATAAACTGAATTGGGATAATTTTAATTACATTCATTGTGCTTAGGAGATATTTCTCCTCATTTCTTTGTTTCATTTTGAGCTAAGTATTTCCGTAATCTGGTTTTCAGAGTTCTTCCAACCCTTGCACAACATGCGTTTGTTTGTCCGACCGAGTAAGTAGAAGTATATTCGATACTTTCCTTGTCGTATAATTCCTTAAATATGCAATTATACAACTCTTTCCTTTCATGGAAAAGAATCTTCTGTGGGAGTCACCATTTGCAGACGTTTCTAAAAGCATCGTACATGCTATCTGCCAAATTTGTATGAAACGTTTTTCTTTTTTGGAGGGAAGACGTCCATCACCAGGCAAAATGTATTTGCATTCATTGCTGTCTTAATTTGCTAGCATGTCATAATGTCAGCCTCCCACAAATCAGACACATAACTAATATAAATCATTATATGCGTGAATATTGTTCCAGTTTGCTAGGTGAGGTCCCTATCGTATTCTACGTGTGTTACCCGTCAGATATGTTTAAAACATATGCTATCTATATTGCTTGAATACAAAGTTCTCGAAAGACATTCGCAATATTTTATCATTCAGCCTTTAGCTGTGGCACCATATGTATTTTCGCTACTGACCTGGTTTCTTTTTCAAACATCGCTCGAACTATACTTGGAGATATTTGCAGCACTTGAAATGCAAAATACTACAAGTCCTTGGAATAAGTTGTTATAAGATTATAACCATACAAAAATTCAGTTCTCGTGTTGTTGATTGACTAAAATTATTTCAAAAGACAGTAGGTTTATCGGGAAGTACAAGATAGTGACAGTAATAATATTCTTATTTTCGTGGATTATTATAGGAAATTATACAATGTTACACGTTTGATATACCCAATACCAATCTTCATTAGGGTTATACTTATATAATTAAGCTTGTAACTGTTATAACGTTGAAAATCCTGGTAAACATAAACAGTTTATGAAGACTGAACATGGGCCAATATACACAAACATTTCTAACAGGATTTGCTGTGACTCATTCTCCTGTTGTACGTTCAGTGATTTACACCTTGAACAGTTATGTAAAGTGATCGTAAAAACTTGTAAGTTTCTGATCAGATGATGTTTAATCACGGTGAAATTACTACCGAGGAAGTGATACCAAATAAATAATGTTCAAGTAGATGGTACTTAATAACAGTTGGATAATTAAATGACACCCGACACCCAGAGATTGCTTGGATTGTGAGCAGGGAACACAGTAACTATACTATGTATTTATCCTTTAGGTTTTCTTTGAGAGTGAGTGAAAACTAGTTTTCGCACCTGAACTAAAGCATAACAAAATCTTACGACATCCACAAACTTGATCGCTTAGCTTTCGCTGTTTTTTGGTTGCAATTTTGTCACGTCGGTCATTGTAATAAAATGAAATCATGCAGGAAAGGATCAGTATTTGGGACACCAGATATTCATTATAGTGTGATTTATGGGCATGTGACATAATCTGGTGTGAAGAGTCTATGTTGGGGGCATTTTTGTACCAATGAATTTGATGGAAGTATGGTTCTACGGTCAGGAAAATTTCGTAAAGAAAGAACTCTTTTATGTAGGTAGCGTACCTCTGCATTGTGTATACGCCGATTCTGGATGCAACTAAGGTGTTTTCAATAGAAAAGTGTTCGATAGGCGGTAGGATGACTTGACGTCTTGCAAATATCATAATAACTGATTGTGAGGAAAGATTTATAGGAAAAGGGACGCGCATATTTATTTCTACCCAGCAAGTCTTATGCTCCATTGTTTTCGTATCAAACCCAATATATCCATATCGATATTACCTACTTCTGAGAAGTATTATGTGCACATAATATATAAGCTCTTATAGGTCACCGGCCATACTCCAACATTTTAATTTTTACAACAGATTTACATGACTCGATTAGAAGTAGTTATATTCGCACAAAAAGGACAAAAAATGATCAAGTGTAAAGAAGAAATAATAATTTAATTACTCGAAATAGAAGTATACAACGCTGTTACTTTCCCTTTGCTACGATTTCCCACCTATAGATGACGCCAACCGGAAATGACGTACGTTTATCCCCACAAGACGAAGTACATGCTTCTTGTTGATGAAAAGTAAAACACTATAAACTATGGATAGGGAACATTTTGATCAAACTATTGAAAACTAATTTACTGTTCAGCCTTATATCGATATGCGTGCAGGACGCAATAGATTCTGTCGCTTTCAAAACTGTTCCATCATTTCAATTTATTTTGAAAATTCCCGTTAATACAGGTAAAAAGGAATCAATGTTGGCTTCCCTATGTCGGCCGACTTCATATGAAAATCTCGGCACAATTAAAATATACCAAAGTCAGTTTCTGGGGTTGGTTTGCTTTGTAATAAAATAACCTTTATATTTAATATGCTGTCGGTAGGTTTAAGCAAGGAGTTTATTGCTCGATGACAGTTGTGTTTGTTCATCACACGGGCTTCTATTTGTTTGCAATATGTAATCATAATTGATGTTTGCAGGGCAAATAGTATACACAACAATAACTTGCTTTAATTATACTTTTGTAACCCATGCTAGCGAAAAGATTATCATTTGCACTCACAGTGAATGTATTGTAAAATAATGAATTTTATTTGCGAGATACCGTCGTATAGTTAACCTGGATACAATACAATTTTGGTCAGTTTGCACCTTGTAAATTATCATGTGTGTATGACAGGTGCTTTCAAGCAATCGGGTGATATTTTCGTCTCTGCGATTTTGTTATTTGACATAAGCAATACACACTACATCAAGGATGCATACGCAAGCCGGCATCCGCCACAGATACGGAGTTCCTGGATGTATTTTTTTTTTAATAAATTTCGCATGATGAAAAAAGAAGGAATGAATGATAAAAATGCAAGGTTAGTTTCTTTCATTTTATTTCCAAATAAGTATATGTTTATCAATTTGTTTCGTACCGTGCACGGGGGAGGGGGGGGCACAAATTCAACACAAAATTATTTCCTTTCTTATTTGTATGGAATAATGGTACAAATATGATTGATTGACGATACTGACTAGTAATGACAAGCTTTTAATTTAGGCGTGCACACACTAAGACAACTTGAGAAATAAAAACAAACAATTAAATTAACTGATAAGAGCTTCATATTGCAGCAACTAAACACTGACAAAATGCTCAACATTATTTTCTCTCTCTCTTCCATGTATAATCGAGTGTGTATTATATGCAGCAGTGTTACTACCTGAAGCTGAAAATTAAATATATTTGCTATAATATCTCATGCACACTACCCTTAGAAAAATGTATACGTATTCTGTAGAATATTATCTGCTAAGTATTATTGTTTTATAAGTCAATATTGATAATTTGACCGGAAAACTTAAATTGAGAATGTCGTTGTGCAGATGCATATATAATTTTAGCATAAAAATTGTATATAAACATTTTAATTAGAACGGGCAAGATATGTCAGTTTGTATTTTCTCTCATATATCTGTACGTTAGGAAGTATGATTATTTTCTTTGAAAGAATATCAAGACAGTTTGTTTAAGTGAGTTTTTTTCCTAAAGCGTATTCCTAAAACCTATCTTACATAGTATCTACTTATTGTTTAAAGAAAAAGAACTTGTTCAAACTATTGTTAAGTTGGGACGAATTGTCTTGGGCCGAATTGTCTTTGGGCTAAATTGGCTAGAATCCATCATAAATGATGCAACTTTTCCATCCTTCACCCTATTCGATCCCAGAGCTTGAATCTACCTTTTTCCTGGTGAACAGTGTCTTTCGGAAAAAGAGAGAACCCTTTTTCCCATCATCACACTTTTGGTTACATCCATATGCAACACAGTGCGCCATATTTGCTGTACAAAAGCACGAACATATGATATATCACACAGACATTTATGTGGGGAAATTAAATACTTGAATGGCTAGTTTGAACAGAAGGGATAAATGTACGTCATATCCGGTTTTGGCACGGGAAACTACCGATTGTTTACGGAGATTGCCGAATAATAATTTTCATTTAAAAAGCGGATTTTTAAGTCTACTAAAACTTTTTTTATGGTGTGCATACATAACAAATGCGTTTCGTTTATGACACGTTTCTACCATGCCAGTGACCTTTAAACTGATCGGAAAATCTTTACGACCATATGACTATGTCAAGTGATATAAATTAGCTGATTTTGTTAAATTCCATCATCACTGTAATTTTAAACCCTTAGAGGTAAGTAAATATTCCAAAGACTTTTCAAAGTCATCTTCTTCGTTACAGTAACTTTGTCATGAGGAAGCAATGAGCTAGTGATCATGTTATTCTTATATGTGTTACAGGACAAAGGCCGAAAGAAGAAACAATCAATGGGTAAGCATAATTAATTATCACGATGTTTTGCACGTACCAAACTACCTCTATAAGAAACTACATGACGACTTGATATGTGATAAGCTATTTGTATCGGAAAATGAAGTAATTATGTATTAATAAAATTTTAAAAGAACGAACACATCGCATTTATGCATACTATTCACTGAGGCACAGTTATCTCTAACGAAGGAAATGGCAGCGGTACAAGAGTTGTATAAATCCACCAAATAAAATGTCTTTGATTTAGTTTCAGAAAGCATCATCCATTTGAATAATTGTATATATGTGCAGCTATATAAGAACGATGTTTATGAATCATAAACAGTTTCGATGATGACAAAAACATTAATGAACCAGATAAGCAGTACCGAGGATTTAACCCCAGAAACAAATAAAAGCAACATTATCATGCTTTATTGTACTTGATAATTTAAAACCCAGGTGGATATTCTAATTTTATCTTTTGATGGAGAAAATAATCCTCATTGCCTTCAAAGAACTCCATTGGTGAATTAGTTACTAAACCTGCGGGAGTTTTATGCTTCTGAAAAACCCAAATAATCCTGACATTCGTAATGTAGCACTAACGTGCAATGTATTGGCAGTAATTATGTTTCAGACAATTTATGCATACATTACCCTATCTAATTGCCATATATTTGTCCGCAACCCAAAATCATCGGATTATATATAACAAAGAGAAGTTTGGCGGAAGATATATAGTACAGTCGTAGAAATAATAATTTGCCTTCCGTTTGGAAAACATTCATACATCGTAACTGTGCAGATGAAATATTAGTGTCCAGCTTGAAATGAACAATAAATAAATTAACCAGAAGAATATGTTGACTGAACGTCATAATTAGGAGTCAAACACGTTTAATATAATCATTTATATCACTTGGCAATTATCTATGAATTAAGATCTCCACGAGAATGCTTTCTACTTTCTTTACTTTGATTAGCGTTAGGATTCAACAAGGCTTAATGATGGGGCCAGATTCTACCAATATTGTCCAAAGTGCCGAATATGAGCAACCGCATAGCAGAAGAATCGAAATGACTGAATATACAGACCCTGTTGGTACAATTCTCTCTTTCTCTCTCCATACATATATAGATATTTCACTTGTAAAAATGAATTTATTCTCCAAGTTGTGAGGTGAAGCATTATAAATATGTTCCTAGAGCTGAGAAAAGGTACTGTAGAGTGCCGACCTCTGCTCTATAGAAATCATTTTTTTTCTGTAACATCCAGGTGGACATTTGTGAAAATGATTTACAATTAATAGGTAACTTTAAGTACAACTTTATAAAGGCAAGACAAATCTTTTACTTTAAAATTTTGTACGATAGAAATGTCTTTTGATTGAGGGAACATGGATGTTGTTTCAAACCAGAAACGTGATTGTCTTTTACCTCAAAGACATTATTTTCCAATAAACAAAATAGACAGACTAAGTTATTTTTATCTAGAAATCACAGAAAATACTTTTTTGTTCAAAGCTGTATGGGCCCGGACTGCATGTCATGTCTCATACCCATGGAAAATAATTGGTCGGCCATAAGTGTAATGCAGCAAGGAGAAACGTCTATGATTTAGTTAAATCTGGAAGTTGCTGTGACCTTTTATGTTATGTTATGTATGTGTTGATTGACTCATGTCATGCCTACTTTGGCCTCACACACTTATTGGATTTGTTAATGTGTGTTTCGCTAACCCATATAAAAATGACTTCCTATTTTGCAAAGCAAACAACTCTCAATGAGGCATTATTCAAGAGTTGTGTCCTGCTAAACATATTTCCTTCTTACGATTTCATGTGTGTATAATTTACTTTGTCTCTTGTTTTGTTCTGTCCTGCTTTTCCACATTTGCTACTTCTCTTAGAAAATCAAATTTGCACTGTGGGTCAATTTGAGATGAGAATACTTTGGCAGGAAACAGGGTCCTTGTGACCTACTTTTCTTGATCGAGAACATGAATATTGGTTACAAAAACGTCTGAGCTTTAATTCTTTTATTATTTTAACAGTGGAAGTAAAAGTGCATGTTATGGTGCTTGGATGATGTTTGTCAGAGATAAATTGTTTTGACCTGATTTTCAAGAGACTAACATTAATTTATAATTGCATTCTTCCTTTCGTCTAGGTTGTAACACGTATATATTAAGACACATTTGCATAAACCTTGCACACTGGATAGAACATATTACATACAACAGCAGGATCTTCTAACCATACTTTCTAGAATTTACAAACAATTGCTTATTGTCTTATTATAACCAGATTCCTACATAAGAAAAATGGATCAGGTGCAATTCCACAATTACATTTTCGACAATTCAATTTGTAAAAGATTGAACAAAGCTTGAACTACACTGCTAACTGACGCAACTCATGAGATTACACTGTTCACGGTCCTTTGATAACACAGTGCCCTTCAAAGGTTAAAGTAAAAAGTAGAACTGTTGTATTTTAAAACCAACATAATTGGGGTTATGTTCGAACATTTTGTGCAAATTTTGATGTCAGGTTTAACCTTGTCTCTAAGATTCTACATTTCTTGCACACTTTATAATGTTCCAGGAATAAAAATTTGATTAACATTTGGTCAGTTTAATACATGTTTGAGTTTTTACAACGATGTATTTTTATTTCTATTGGGGTGAGATGAGTATTTATGATGACGTATATTTAGGTTTCCTATAATAGACTTTCCTGCAACACTCCCGAAACAAGAATAACAGTTCTATTTGATTCATACGGTTTATTTTAATTCATATAAGCTAATACAACTAAAACATTTTAGTTTGCAGACACGTTTATTATTGATATTGAAGCCAATCAATAATTCATCTGCAATACAT
>JAECUM010034282.1:0-20674 GCA_016617855.1 Megalonaias nervosa
TATATATATATACTATCCCCGCTTACGTACATGAAGGTTTTTCAATATCTTTCATAAACTCTAAATGACCAATTCATTTGATAAGTATAAAGTAAAAAAATTTAAAAGAATGAGTGAAAAAAACGGGAAATGTAATAAATTACAAAACCACATAAATGTTTTCTTCCGAGTCGGAAGAAAGAATTCGTTTTTACGTCTTATACGTGGTAACGCAAGCTGTACTTTTAGAGCTGACGATGGAATTGGAATAAAATTATTATCTTCGTCATGATGAGAATAATTTTTTCTCGAGTGGAGTATGCCACCTACAGCAATGGAATTGAACTCGTTTTTGGCTGCGTTTTCAGAGAGACCAGCCATGTCTGATTTCGCAGGGTGGCACAACAGTCAGCAGCGGCGGCATCTTCTTATGAATACTGATTCCCTTATGTACGATGATATGGTATATTTTGCTCATGCTGCTAAGCATCCGTCGACTTAATCAAGATCAATATCGACTATACGATGAGCGACACCCTGCTAAGAAGCATCATCTATGTTCATATCAAGTCAGCGGGTATGAGTGTGCATACGGATCACGCACAAACGGAAATATATATCGAGATGCCGAGATTTCAACGTGCAGAAAAAGACAAGATTATCCTCAAGGATGAGCTGCTAAAACAAGCCGAAATTGACCTGCTGTTGACACGCGGTTTGATCATGACAGATCAGTTCCTCAAGGGGAAAAGCGTCCACGACATTTACAAAGCCGTCCATGTCTTTACAATGTGGCAAGTTGACCAACATGATGAACATAAACGTCCTGATGACCATATAACTTCGTATCTTTGACTCCATTGCCATAATACGGAAGATACACGTGTGCGCAAGATTATTGATCCACTGGACGACAACAGCTGTCCTCTCATGATCAGCTAACGAACAGTGGGTGATCAGAGAGAAAATGGAACGAATACGTGAAGAAAATCGTCGAGGACAGCACGTTGTTGTGTTATCATAATGATCATCGCTATGGATGCTAATTGGCATTGATATACTTTACTACAAGAATGTGTATCCTGTTACCGCAGTTGTGTATGGTGTTACGACTCTAGGTCTTAAAATATGTAACAGTAAGAAGTGAAACCAACATTTTAAGTACAATCAAAAAGTTATTTATTTTTCTATAATACAAAGTGAAAATTCAAGAGACACTTACAATTCCTGTGAATTAAATTCCAAATAATCCTAAATGTCCTTTCAAAAGTCCAAAAAATAAAGAATGTTCTGAATGAATTCCAATAGTCTTGGATGTCATGATATACCACAATGATGCAATACAGAATGATCCAAAATCCAAAGTTGTGTATAGATTCAAAGTCAATGAGCAATTTAGAAATTCCAATGAATGTTTTAAGTAAATAATTAATCTCAAATTACAACACAACTGTAAACTTAGGGGATTCCCAAAGACTGGTGTAAAACGGGAATGAACTATTAAATGTTTACCAAATCCCTCTTCACACACATTTTCACTTGAACTACAACGTAAAAGAATTATGAACATTTTCAACTGAAAAAAAAAGAAATCTGTCTGTAAGCAAGACTGACCTTAAACTCTTTCTATGTAAACAAGTTGTTTATAACTTACAACCATGGACAAATGTTAGCTAGGTAAAATTCTCTTTAAAAATATGATTATGATCAAGCGTTAAGCACACAATATTAATGAAACATATATAACAATGGTAGTAATTTGATAAATAAAAATGACTACTTATCGCCAATGTGTGATAATGTGATAAAGTGCGTAGATTAACGTGTTTATCGAACATTTTACAAACACGAGTTGTGAGTATGCATTACTGAACATGCGAATGCAAACATCAGGTTCATCGTGATGGTTCAAAACTCGCAGAAGTTTCCGCGCTAGAGAGTGCAATTAAGTGGCCGATTATCGATAAGACAATAGCGATAAATATTTTGTGTTAATCTGGTAAATCTGGACATGGCGAGTTATTGCGCCTATCGAACATAACTTACAATTTCCAGCAAAACGCACAGATTACATGTTATCCAAGCTATCGCCAAAATTATTGCGCGCAACTCTAGTTCTTCAAAAGCGATGCAAGTTCTGACAACGTTGGTCAGTTCTGTGTTGTTCTAGGGCTAGTGTTATCGCACTGAAGATATTCAGGAATAATTACGCATAGGGGCACTGAAATACACCAGTTACATCGATAATAACTCATTCGCGATGACGTCCGTGTCTTCACATTTTGCACATCAAAGGAGCAACTGGAGACCAACCCCGAAGAATTTTCTCTAGAAATTCCAATGATTGTATATAGAAAAAGACATGGAGGTCCTTGGAATACGGGATATAACATCGATGATGTTGTTAGTGCTGACATGCTTTGCGTGTTCTCTCGTAATTTTCTATGTCAATGTGAATGTCATCCTTAATTCGTACGGTTCGATCATCTTACCCATGAACTCAAGAGTGTAGCTGTCAACAGACTCATGTTCGACACGGATCTATCTGGATTTCCCCAGATCAACAGTGTTGAGTTTGCTACAAATGTTCTTCCGGTCATCCATGCGTTGTTTGGATGTCACTTTACTCCACCGGGTACATCATAATGGTACCGTGGAAGTGTGTCAGAAATAAATATGTGTGGGCCAATATCGTGCTCAAGTATTTATGCTTGATCAAAGCATTAACATATTTGACCATTACGGAAGCCATTATGGCGTATAAACTACAAAAAAACAGGCCTGGTTTCCTGAGCCACACGTAGATGCAACGCTCGATGACATTTCGCACACCAAAGATATCGGTTGAAAGATAACTGATATATTTACGTTGGGGGCGTCTAATGATTGCAACATCTGTGTCGCAGATTATTTATTGATCCGACCGAGTTAGTTATTCTCGTATATTAATGTGTGCATGAAGGAAGGACTGTTTGTTTCTAACAGACTTTGCATATTTATCAGATAAACCTCTCGGGCATATCAACGACTCAAATCAACTTCAATATACTCATATGAGATCTTCCATGCTTGCGCACGTGAGCATCAGTTTTTGTTTTCCTGAACAACAGATTCCCAACACGTGCAGTCAGCATCACCATTGATTCATTTTGTGTCAGTATAGAACAGCTCCAGAAAAAACCTTCCCGTGCTCAGGTTAGTCATGAAGTGTTGTTTCGGCCGATCTTATCATATGACGCGATTTAAAAAACATGCGACCGAAGAAAAATTAATATCACCTCCCCCAACAGACCATACGGCCACTGGAGATTCACAAGGGACCAAATGCGCTCCCAAGAATCTGCAGAATAATAATCTTGCAAAAATGCCATTGGCGCCATCAGTCACCGATCCACTTGCGGAACACGAACATTGTTATCTGAAAGGTGGCGGTGGATCTGGAAAAACCACACGTGCTATCAAACCTTCACAACCAGAATTTAATCGTGTAAACACCCATGCATAGACTCGCGAAAGAAATGAAACGTAATATCACAAACATATCACATTTTCTTTTGTAGTGTGGTGTTACGTAGGCGCCTGAGCAAGTGGGGTAAAATTATATTCCCCTAGAGATAATCTTGGATGAAATTAGCATGGTTCCCAATAACACGTTGCAAATGTTTCTCTCGTAGCTGTTGCAGAGAAACAATCACATGATCGCGTTCGGAGATCAGGGAAAACCTCCACCGATCGTGGACTTTTCCCAATTACTGATTGCACAATTACGCAGATTATTACGAGGAAGTCCTTTATGATCATCGTGCAGGAGACAAAATACTGAAACAGTTCAAAACATGTCGGCGTTTTGCAGTCAGAAGTGGGGAAATGTGTACAAATATTTCAGAGACATCAATGAAAGTTTTTCTGACCACATGGACCCCGGTTGATGCATTTGTCATTTCACGAAAGCAAGTGCCCGATAACATTCAGCAAGAACTATTCAAATGCATCAGGTAAAATTCCCCGAGTTGTTAACTGCACGGTTGTATCATCCACGGGATAGTTGTCGACAAAATAACAGGTGATAATACCTACACTGACGAGATCCATGTTCTCGTGTTAAACCATATCATGCACGTCGACGGGAGCGCGGTTAAAGCAGCACTAAAATCCGGAGACTGGTGTTTTAGTAACACAATAACTTTTCGTAGTTAATAAGAATTGACGATATCAACTCCAAAACATATTTGGATTAACGATGGTCGCAGAGAATGGTCAAATTTAGGGTTCTTGCAATGTTACGGGTCGAGTACATTTTATAGTTGTCCAGGTTGGTTTACGAGGGCAAGGAAGGATATAATTTCGCCATCGCAAAGAAGCATTACGATCGCACTTAAACTACAAACGTACCGACGTAGTTCTTGATTCAAGACAGTTTACCCTTGATCGCATTGAAAATCAAACTAGATTATTACAACTGCAACGTTGTCTGAACCTGTTTTGAATGTGATAGTTGCAGGAGTGCTTCTGTGGTAACATATTAATACTCACCTGAGAGGTAATTGTGTGTCCGCGGGTGTCATCTTCAATTCCACAAGGACAAACCCACCTTTGGTTCCCGTTGCGATTAATATCTCTAGTGCGTTGCTGCGAAGGATCAGTAGAACCCCCTGCTCCACTTTCAAGTTCCTCAGATGAGTACAAACATCTTACAACGACGTCGTGTCCTAGCATGGGTTCACGAGGCTCAGTCTTATCGCGTACAAGTATTACTGATTTTTGGGGGTGGGGGGTGGGGGGTGGTTGTGGACTGCTTCGGATGGTCTCATCAAGATCTGGCGCTTAACTTAATTGCTCAACTCAGCTACGAGCGAGGAAAGTCTTGCTACCAATTTGATCGCTCCTAAATGACCACAATATCATTATGCAAGTGTATGGTCAAAAGTTTTTAAAGATGGCTTAATCGCGATGAAAATTGACTTGGCTCCAGCAAACATATATGTTACTTCGTTCCATCAATGCCGAAATTGCTCTGATAAATTTTCTGCCTTGATCAATCTTCAACAGCTGTGGCCATACGAGTGGTCCCAGTGTGTAGATACGTGCAAATGCATTAGCGATCCAGGCTGCAACTTTGGACATGAGCGGTTCTTCTACTTTGTATTGACTGGTCGACGAATCTGCGTACTACGTCGTGCGGGAAAATCAAAAAGTATCAGCCTGATGAAAATAATTGGGTTTTCTAACGTTAAACCATCGTCATGGATTCCTTTTTGGTGCTGAAAATAAATCTGCCATAATGCTTGTAGCGTCAACTACGAGCAATCAACTTCTATATTGACGCGTGCTGCACTAACGAATTCAGTGGTCGCTGCAAGGCTGGGCTGAGAGGTACCCACATTAATCAATTACTGCTATCCAACATTGATTTAATCGAGTCAGCACAGTGACAAAATAAAACACTTTCACGGGGTTGTCATGCGTGACGAGCTATTGTCGATAAAACCACGCATGCACGAAACCGGAACCATCAACTTAGATTCACATCAAGGTCAATGAACGCACTGGGTCGCATACACGATAACGCCGCGAGTAATATTTTGATGTCTATGGGTTATCAACTCCGCCTAAATTTCTCGAGTACATCAAGCGGATCACCGGTGATCGCTATTGTGGTATTAAACGTTCCCAACACACATCATGTAATGATCTACCATTGTGCTGGTTAGATGCCATTGCGATGCTTGTCGCGATCTAACAATCCTATCACGGACATACACACTTACATGTCATGAACATTTGACACCACATGTAAAAAATAAAATGTCCGTTGCTATCAATGGGAGATCAGTAGAGATTCACGGTAAAGTTGCCATCTACAGAACCAAAGTTGTCACCAAGAACGAATTGGCCGAGTTGATGGATCTCACCGCGGCTAATTGAGATGAACTTGTTATATTTTGAACTTGTTATATTTCTGAATAAATTTGGCCAACTGAAAACCAGCAACATCAAGTGGAACGATTTGGTGACAAGCGTACCTAGACCCGTTGAGGGTAATCTCGCAGAACATGACGGCCATGACAAGATCAAACACGCCGGTATGTCAGTCACGACCATTCACCGTGACCTATTACAGCAAAGTGTAGCAAATACAGGTAACACGATGACGGGAGAACTCAATATGAATAATAACAGAATTATGCTAGTACGATATCTCGATGCTGCCACAAAATAGTTGTATGCCCTACGAAAATTATTCGAAACCAGTGCCGAAGGTGTAAAGAGATACATCTATGATGGTACCACTGCGTTGCTAGATTCACGCGCGTGAATGACCTGATCAGGACCACGGACACAAGACTGAACATACTAAGGTATGAGTATAATGAACACTTTAAGTTATTCACGGGGTCAAAATTAGGTTTCGTTACCTTAATGCAAACTTCTATACATTCTTTGGAAAATCCAACTTGATCTCTATCAAACTTGACAAAGTTGATTTTGCTTTGATGGACATCCGCACCAAAATACTAACGTTACGCAGCGATATACACGCAATAAGACCATCACTAGTGAAATTTCTAAACATGATTCATATTGGTCGGTTTACCTTTACAAATTAAAGTGATCCACTGCCGCTCCACGGTCACGTACGGACACGTTGCGAAACATTGCATTTACCGAATCAATGTTGTTGACAATGAGTACGTCTTTAAAAACCTCGTCGTGAAATTCAGTATTTCGCATCCAGATTGCACAAGCAACTACGTCAATGAACCAACCGACTGTAAATCATCATGCAACACCGCAGCGGTATTCATATCTGTGGATGGGCAAGTAACAAATTTGACATCAGCGAGAGAAACTCAGTGATAAACTTACCAAACACAGTTGAGCAAGTGGCCATAATAGACATTTAGAGGATCACGCGGATATAACAATAATGAGCACACCTTCGCTTGACGCACAGGAATGCAGATGCTGAAACTCAGCTACGCACTGAAATTGACAAAAGCTCCTCTCTTCTACGTAGATACAAGCGCACAAATGGTTTATTTATGTTGCATTTAGAATTGCAGCTCCAGGGATTGTAGGTCTTGGTGCCACTGGGATTGTCGATGACACTCGCTTGTGGTCCCGTCGGAATTGCTATTAGCACCGTGTCGATTGTCGCTATTACCATCACTGCCGCCAGTTAAATACTGTCAATGCGCATGAATGTATGGATCCGAGAGTACATAAAATCCTGGCCGTTGCGGAAAGCAGTTTATCAAGGATCAAAAAATTGTATTGGAACGTGCTCGATGACACTGCTATAACGGCAGATGAATTAAGATTCGACATGACCAAGATCAACAACTTTTGAGCGCTCAATAACCATATCAAAATATCCGAAACATCCTCACAGAAAACGACAGTCACCAAAAATGTAGCAAAGAGTAACTTGTCATTGTGCACGCGTATGTGCAATTGAATACATTTGCATACTATTTTTTGTCCTTGTCGGGAAACACATCGTTGTTTGTCAGCGATTCATCATCATCACTGTCGCATTCGATGACATTAGTAAGTTGTTTGGTTAGATAGTTAGTGGCTCATTTTTCATGATCCCTCTTCAAGTCGAATGCAGTTTCGACCGTTTCGATCTCGACTAACTTGTTCTCTTCTTGTCGTCACCTGTCATTTCCCTTTTGATATTCGCGTGACAGTGCAACTCGGCTGTGTTCAACCACGCGTGCGAGCGGCAGTAACGCTTTTATATCCACGTTAGACTCAGTTATGTATTGTTGCAGTTATTTAAAAAAATCTGTACTCGGACGGCAATGTATAACGTTTATCATCAACTTGTTGTTGAAATTCACCAAATGTTTCTATCACTAGATCAGCGTCCATCTTCCAATGAGTTGCAATTTTTTTTTATTTCATGATAGATCATCTCGATGTTGTCGACCTTCAATGATTATGCAACTATAGAAAGTTTAATTATTTGTTAGTTCTCTTGGCCGATCAAAGTCCAGAAATGCTGGTTTACTTGCTGCAAGTCTTTGTCAGACTACTCCTCCTTCTTTGGATCCAAGATTTAGCACTGGTGGTAGTTCTTTTCACACGCTTGATCATCCCTTCCCTGACTCACGCGATCATGAATGATTCTCCATGTTTACTTGGTTCAATCACTGGTGACCTCTTCTTCTTGTGGCGATGTTGTTTCTCCTTACGAGTTTGTCATCCCTGGTTAGCACGAGCACATCCACATTCTTACGCTCCTGCTCGAGATTAATTCTTTCGGCTCGGATCTCTTCTCGCGAACGACTGAATTTTTCTGTGTATTTTCAAAGTCATTGTGCTGTACCTGTTCAAGTGACAGTGTAGCTCGGACACCACGCGCGCGAGTTGCAGTAACGCTTTCACGTCCACCACACGCTCATTCAAAAACTACCAGCTGGGCAAACAGAGGACTGCACATCACCATAGTGAGACCGTACCCACCTACGCGTGTGGTCACCCTGAGTCCTGCTTATTATCCAAGAAATGATATCAGTTTCTGCAAACATGAAGCAGAATTATGTTACGTATGTTATTTTACCCGCAACTGTCTCATCACCCACCACCACACTCATTGAATTTAATGATACTTTGCACTTTAAAAATGTACGGAGCCTCTAAAAGGACATGGATGCAACTATTTTTTTTTCGTTATAACGAAATATATTTCGATGAAACAAAAATATTGTTTAGTTATTGTTGACTATTATTTCGCTGAAATAAATAATATTTCGTTATTTTGCAATATTCTCTGGCTTTTTCTTTTCTCGAAATAACGAAATATTGTAATATTTCAAAAAAAAAAACGAAATAATATTTTAAAATAACAGAATAATAGTTCGTTTATTCGTTATACCAAAATAAAGAATATATGCATCCATGCCACTTTAGAACGTAGGTACAAATGGTATAAATAATCTTTTTTCATTTAGGATCCATGCAATCTCTCAGCCGAACCGGCAAATCTGATCATCAGGGTCAAGGACGTACAGGACACTCCTCCCTTCTTCACAGGATTGCCTTACATGAAAAATATACCTGAGGATAATTACACAGTGAGTATTCAGTTCCTACGTAAAGATCCATTAAAGATGACCACTTTCCTGGGTAGATGTTTCTCATTTAATTCAAAGCTAGATAAAAAGAATTGTGCAGTATATTGAACCTAAAAGTATGTTCCATAGATTTGTTTTTGTTTGTAGACTTATCTCATGTACCATCAAATACCAGAAAGTCAGCACTTATTGAACTGGGCGAGAGAGAGAGAGAGAGAGAGAGAGAGAGAGAGGGAGAGAGAGAGAGAGAGTTATGATATGTTTCCCGACGTTTCAATCGTTGTCTCTGAGTCACGGTAACGAAGTATCTAAACCATACATGGGACATCCAAGCAGTAGTGTTCTGTTTGATAACTTTTAAAAGGAAAATCAGTGTTCATGATATGTAATGCTTGCTTTTTACAGCAGCCAAAATTGATCTCATCTGAGGTTTTAGTACACTTTAAGTTTAATATAATCCTTACCACCCCTTTCTCGTAAAGGATTATCTGTTCATACGGCTGGAAACGAAGGAGTCTGTACTGAGCATCTGTAAATAGGAACGGTTTCGTTATCTCGAAAACAGTTTTTCTTTAATTAATTGCGCCAGGAATATTGTTCAGAAAGTCATCTATATGGAAATGAAGGTCAGTCTTGTGTACTTAGCTTCCAACTCATTATGATGACCACGTCAGCGAGACTGATTTGTACGAGATGTTTACAACAGAAAATCAAAACGCTTCATGTTCCCACCCTCACAAAGACACACGTAGGAACACGGTATACAAATATTAGGCTAAGAAGTATCTTTTTGTAGAAGTTACACATGCTAGCCCAAAACAATAATAAATTTTAAGACATCTTGCCGGATAGATGAGGGAGTTCGCAAAGTGTCAGCTTATGCATTTGGCGCATAAATGGGTCTCATAAGATGAGAAAGAAACGTAAACGATTGCTGGGCTTCATCTATTTTGGTTTGGCCCTCTACATATGTATTAATTTAAATTGGAATTCTTGTCGTACACTGAAGGAAACAAGAACATCTTTTTCACCTACGTAGACTAGAAACTGCCGTAAGAATTGCCTGTGGCTACAAGAAAACATATAGAACCTCAAGACAAGTAGATCTTCACTGCAGATCTTTTTGAGCAACTACAGCAAAACACATTATTCAGCATTAGCGCCCCCTCGGTAATTCCACCGCCGCCCAGGGGGTGGTACCACCCATTTTCGGAACCACTAATCTACACCATCGGATGTAAGATGGCTTTTCGAATAAAATTAAATGTTACTGTGAAAAAAAAACTAATTATATTAATAAGGACATTCATGTTTGGCTTTTTCAGTTTCCTAAATGTCTGCTCTTGCCACTTTATTATACATATCGCTATGTTGGTTTCCATTGGTCTACTCAGTAATAGTTCATTTCCATTTGCTTCAGTGTTTGTTATACAGTCTATACAGAATGGGTCAGACAAGTCCAAAGATAAATTATATGCGGATGGCATATCTACCACCAATCATGTGCTACTGAGATCGCCTTCCTTGCAACAAGTTGTAAACTTGTTTGTAATGAGCTCTCTATTAAATGTATAGCAAAGTTTTGACTTCTTTTCTATTATGTTTTTAAAGCAAAGTTTCGTCTATTTTAGGAGCAACCATGCCTCACGGATAAAACTCATTTTCCTTCTAGCAGGCAGATCTTAAAAGCTATATTCACCATTATATCTTATATGGAAGATATATATTCTGATCAAACATAACAGTTGTCTAGTATGCGTTTGCCTTAACTAAAAACGGTTCCTCCAGCTACTTAGGCTCATAAACTGACTTTAGTGAGTATTTCTCAACTTTAGAACCATAGTGGTAGAGTTTGACGGAGCACACCTAGCGTTACCTTTAAATAACCTATATCGTCTTTAAAAATGTGGGTAGTATGGCCTTTAATTAGTCCAGTTTTGTTTCGTCAAGCAAATGATAATTTGAAAAGTTGCAAATTATCATTTTCAGGATACGCCTTTATTGCAAATAACAGCTTTTGATGGGGACCGAGGTATTCCAAACGAAATTCGTTATTTCATTTGCAAAGGTAAATATGGGCCACATACATTTGATAATGAAGTAATGCATTTTGTGTCAGCTCGTTATTTTTTTCAGAAATTTGAAGTAACTTTCTAGTTAATGAAACATCTTCAGGGTATATTATTAAGATAAGAATTTTTTATTTCAGACTATATAGTCCATACATCTAAATCACAAAGCGGATATAAAGTTAAACATTGTAAACATAAAAGAACATATATATCATATGTACAAGTATACAGATACATCTACAACAACCAAAGCGCCCTGCTTTGTTAAGAATGAAATTAAGTGGCACATTTAAAGAGTAATTTGTTCCATCTACTAGTAATATGAGAATTTAAATGAATGTCATAGTTCCAAAGTGATTTCAAAATACAGTTCTCACTATTAGATATTCTTGTTATCATTGAGAATACATACTTTTTTATTACTTCATCAAAATGAATACATTATAATTTACAAACATGTTGGAGGCACTGTTCCATCTAGGTAGACCTAATAGAAAATGAAGGCTATTATTATAACCAGTAACTAGTTTTCTTGTCATACATTCGCTAACGTTTGTCCACAGAGGGACACAATACATGGTGCAGCAATAAGATTTGAAAAATCTAATTTTGATACTCAATGAACAATTCTTAAATTTATGTAGAAGCATGTTTGTCCGAGTACACAAATATCGGTAATGTCTCATTATATCTTCATTATCTAACCAATTCGATTTCAAAATATGGCCCAAATACATTTAACTGTTGACATACGTAAGAGCATTGCCGGCAAAGTCTTGTTTCATATAGCGTACTGTAAGATGTTAAGATCCTGACAGATTAATGTTTTCTAATTTTGTGGATGGACGGATACATTGCTTGTGAGAAACGAAGATGAATAAATTGTTTCTTAACAAGCAATTCTAAAAGTTACTAAAATTACAAAAATGAGGAAAACGTCAGATAAACCGTGTAAATAATAACAAATTAATTTTGGAAAGCATTTACAACAAAAACAAATTTTGCATATTTCAAGATAAATATTATTCTGGATCTGGAATTTAGCAATAATCGTGTCGTGCACATATCCATGTCAATCTGAAAATGAACTGGATCACCTTATGTTAACATTAATTTCTTGAACATTTAGAGAAATACAGTTTCTACCAAAAAGAACGCCAGAGCACTTGAGTATAGTGACGTAATGTCCACGTGTTCCATTGTCTTTATTATTCTGATAAAGCTAACCATCTCCATAGTAGTAGAAGGAAATGATGTTCCTATCTAAAAAGAGGTTTCTAGCTCAGAAGAGGTTCCTGGACCTCTAGATTTATCTCATATTAAACAATAAAATATGATATAATATGGATTATTATAAAGCGCCAATAAAATAAAATGTTGGATTTAATCTAACAAACAGATATTTTAAAAGAATTAATTCCATAAAATCAGCTTCGAGATATACTGGTATAGAACCTAAAATAATAAGCGATTGTATTATTAAGTTGGTTATCATTTATCGAGCAAGTACGGATCAGTATATGGTTGTTTGCTGACGAAAACGATAAGCGAATAGCGGGTTGGACAACTGATCCAATGTTATTCATTGACAACATGGTTGATGTTTTATATGACAATGATATTTGTAAACATCTACTACTAAAAGTACAAAATTAAACGGTAGCGTGGTGAGCGGTTACCATTCCACGGGGTCCCTTCATTGGTCGTTCCACGGGGTCCCTTCATTGATGCCTTTCTTATGGATTATATATGGGGGCACCACTTTTCTTGACCGACATTCTTTCTGAATGTCCTTTGTGGGGTTACCTTCACTGATGTTGAGAGCTCACATCACGCTTCTGTTTATTTTGGAGGCTCCTGCATAGACACATCCCTCAGAGAATCACTAAACAAAACGAAATATTAGAGATTCAGAGGACTGTCTAGGCTTTTCGATTTCATGTAACCCTCCCCTTCCTCATATCAAACCTCGGGGAAAGTGCAAAACACACTCAACACGTTGTTTGACGTGATGCGGACGTATACATGAAATCTTTTAGGGCTGGAGCACCCCAATTATATTAGAAAAATGGCATAGTACCGCCCCCGTCGATTATGTCTGTCATGGGAATCGAACCCCAGGTCTCAGTATGAGAATCAACGTTTTAACACTGCGCTAAGAAATTCAGTTACAAATATATATTTCGGAAATCATGATAAAGATATCAGACGGGAAATTTCTATAAGTGATTAGCATTACATTTCTGATTCTGAATAAACATTGTTATCAAAATATAAAATGAATCTCGAAATCTACAATCTTACATTAGTTAAAATACATTGCAGTATGTACAGAAAACGAAAATGCCATGTTGGATCGATACAACGCCTTAAATTGCAAAACTGACAGACTTCTGCAGTCTGGAGATCGATAATGCTCTGCATTAGTCAAGCTTCCTATACAAAATCAATACATAACACTGGTTTTATAAGGCCAAATTGCAACATCTATTTATTCATTCTAAGCTCTTAAAATTACTATATTGTTTGATACCAGATGAGTTTTAACAATTTATCAATTACTGGACGATTATAAGATGAAGACAGCAAGCAAAATTGTTACCTCAGTCTGAGGCATGCATCAAATACTTACCTAACATTACATGCCATGTACGATAACACAGGCGATTTACACCAGCTAGAAGATAGTACTATCTCCCTTTAAAAAATACAAAGAATACAGAGTTATATTTCTTCTCCGATTATTAATGTTTCAACATAAGCTATTAGGAATGATTTATTATCGTGTTTATACAAATGAAATTTAATTTTTCCGCTTTCATTTCGATGACATTCAAATAACTCTTTCATTGCTATCTTACTGAGAAGATATTTACCACCTTTTGCAAAAACCTTTGACCGGTCTAAGTCCATATTAATTTTTGTATATTTTTTTGACCGATCGGATCGTAAAGGTTATCGTATTTCAGTATAAGCTCATCTCGTAACATTTCAAGATAATCAAAATATTTGCTGTCATCTGATTTGATAAGCGAGAGTTTTATTCTATTAAATTTACTAAAACAAATACCTGAAATTTCATCATTAATATCAAGTGAAAATTAATGGCCATTAATCATTAATTTTTTTTAATTTTGTTACTAACTCCATCTGCTAATGTTAAATTTTCGAACATTATTTTAAATATCAGACAAAATTAATTAAATATGATATTAAATATGTCACTAGTAATAGCATATGTCCAATAACTAGTTTATTAATTCCGTTCTCGCAATATCTCTTATCGTCAAAATTACTTAGTCCACGTTTTATAATTGTATCTGTTTCAAGTTTGTGATGATTTGTTCTAATAACATTTGTTTTAATAAAATTAACGCAGCTGTTTAGCTCTGCTTTAAAATCATCAAATTTCATACATTTTTTACATACCCACTAGAAATACCTTTTGCTTTTTTGTCAGTTTATTGTCATATAAAATTACGGCGTACATTTTACTTCTTAGTCCGACAAATTCCTTAACGGGCACAAATATAAATTCATCTTTCATATTGCCAATAACTTTTTTATTTGCATATCATGAAATCCACTACTTTCTGGATAATCCGATAAATCAAATAGGTCACGGTATTTATAAATATCTTGAGAGACATCCTCACATTTTATATTATAAACTAGTGAATCTGTATCAGTAAAGAGCAACTCCGAATCTGGCCAATGTTTGTTTGGTAAAATTATAGTGAAAATCGTACATCAGCCATTTTGGTATATCAAGTACAGCTGCACCAATATAAATCGGTTTATTTAACTTTAAAATTGTCTTTTGGCGTTGTATTGCTACAAGATTTTCATTAAATATGTTCATACTGACAAAACCGTCATCGTTACCTAATTTATTTATACGATTTATATCGTTTATAATTTCAATATTGTTTCGTTTTCTAATATTTTCCATCATCTTACCGAACACGGAATTGTTCATTAACTTGAAAAAGTTTTTCTCAAATTAGGTTTTAGCAACAGCACGACGTTTGGTATTTAAATCAATACAATCTGCCATCCACCTCCACTGATTAAATATTAACACGCGATGAACTTTTCTCAGAATTAGTCCAGCATCCACTGCTTGTTTTAAATTTTTGTAATGTATCACGTAATTTCTTTTATTTAGCAAATTTGGAACTAGCTTATTAACAATCGAATTTTTGCTGTTGTCATTGCCCGTTGTTCAGATGATAATAAATTATAATCAACCATCATAGACTCTGCACAAAACGGATAGTCGTTATGTAGATCATGTAACGAACTAGGATAATCGAGATCAACTTCAACAAAATAACCGATATCTTTTGGAAGATTTTTTTTCAGTTTCTTTAGGAAATTAATCTGTAGTTATCCAATGAAATCCACTGCACGGCATTGGCTCTGACATTGCATAACCATACAAATTGACAGTGTTTAGATGAATAATGTAATCTGATGATAAATTTTTATCATAATTTTTCAGATACTTATTATTAGCTACCGCATATTGTTTTGTTATAACGCTAATTCCGCCTCTGATACCTTTTTCAATAAAATTAAACATATCAACATCTGTCAAGAGATCCAATTCTATCTTACTTGTTTTTAGCAGAGCATCCCACGACAATCCTGGTGCAGAACTATACCAGCAGGGGTCTAGTCCATAATTTTTATGACTAACTTTACGAAAATTCTCGAAAACATCTGCTAGTAATAAAACATCTGTTTTCAAATATAAATCATGATAATCACCAAATGTTTTACAACAAAATTTATTCCAAATATCTTGTGCATATTTGTATCGTCATCTGTAATATATTCATTTTTGAGCTTTGAGTAAAATTTATCTTTATCAGGAAGAGAAGTTTCATCAAATCTGCTCCAGTCGTCGAGATGCTCATACGGAAAAACACCTTTTTTTGTTAGAGCGACGTAGTATTCACCAAAGCAACTTTTTAGACTATTGAAACTGCTACAACCTTCTACAAGTTAATCTAATGGTGCTGCCATAAATTGCAGACTGTCAATGAAACCTAATTTGCCGAGCGTAACTGACATATACTTTTCAGAATTGTTTGGGATACATTTTATTGCATTATTCAGATTTAATTTAGATTTAATTTCCTCATCAATAAAAGCCTCCACGATAATATGACAGTGATAGCCACGAAAGTTATGTAAAACTACAGGAATAAAATCTGGCGCATGAAATTTTAAATTTCAATCTTTATGAGCTGCTCCGCGATATTGACCGGTTAGATGACAGTGATCGCGCACATTTTGTTCAGACAATAACTTCTGTGAGATATGACAATTAACTGCCTCGGAAAAATCAAGTTGTTCTTCGGATGTTATTTTTATTGCAGCTGTTTATAAATTTTTTAGTAACCATACGGCCGGACTTTCAGATTTGCCATTTTTACATCTGTATAACTTTACTGGAGTTGAAAGATTATCGTTAGAGCAACAAACTACCTTATAAGCTGGTCCATAAGGAACATGTTGTTGTATTTTTCTTGGACTTGATTTATTTGGATTATTTTCTGCGCCGGCCACAGGAACAAGTAAACACTCGAAATCAGCATAAATAACAAACTTGATACTTAGCTTATGATCATAATTTTTAAATGTTAGTACTTTTTCTTTTTCTCCTGGCATGGTTATTTTTTGAACGTTAACACAGTATTTGAGATGCTCTTGCAGTCTATCATCGCTAGAAAAGCCTTGTAAACAAATGTAGCAGAAATATTTCTTATTTTTATTTTTATTATATTGTCTGCCAACTAAGCCGTTAAAGTTTTTATCCAACAATAATATCCTTTATGAAATAATAAATTTATTGTCTTTTGTGTAGCAGTCACTGAAATATATCTCGGGTAAACAATTTCTTTTTAATCTAGTCCAAAAACATTTATTGAAATATCGTTTTGTTTTTCAAGCTTTGGTATCTGATTCTCTGCGACTGGAAAAGTTATTCCGTTAAAATTTAGCTCATCTTTGTACGGCAAATATTTTTCAACTCGATCACAGTTACAACTTTGAGGATGTCTAGCAGATAAAATTGCCCAGCGATAGCATTCGTTATCATTGTTTTTGACGTTTACACAGCATTTTTTGTTTTTAATTTTTTTTGAGGAAGATCAACATAAGAACTACTGAGAAGTACGTTATATTTCATTGTATGAAATAAAACCTCTTCTATCATTTCAAATTTCCAACCTGAACCTGACTCTGTAAATTCCTCCAATTTTTTTTATTTTTATTTCTTGGTGTATTTCATCGGCGACTGAAGAAATATTTGTTCCAGTTAATATTTTTCGTGATTTAGCTGTTAAATATGGCTCAGAAATCTCGTTTGTAAAATCTGTGTTTTCAAAAATTATATCAATTATATGTTTTTGAAGCGCGTGTAACTTTGATAAAATAACATGATACTGCACTATTAGCTTGATACTTTTATGAGCTTCAAGTTCTTGCGCTACAACTGGTTGTAAAAGATGAAATAAACTTGTTGGGTTAAAATTTGCTAAAATATTTTGATTATTAAATTTATAACTGTTATCATAACCAGAAAATGCTGTAGCAATTTTTCAGCTTTTGTGAGACTCTTCTTAGCAATATCTCATAACTTTAACATTGTATACATAATATTTTATATTTAATTTATTTATATATATTTTTCAATTAGAGATATAAAATGCTATATAATATAATGACAGAAAATATGTCATCAAACGAGCAAGAGTATTATTATGTTAACCCAAAGTACAACTTACATGCTGGAAATGCACATGGTTCGGTGATCCACGTAAATTATTAAAGGCCTTTTGGTAAATTAACACTAGCTGGTTATAAGATCAGTGTAAAAGGAAATGTGACAGAAAGAGTTGAAATATTTAGAAAAGATTTTATTTATACTTTGTTTTGCGAGAATATTCCAGAAGGGCAACGAGTGTCTCATGTTAACGGCGCAGTTACTGATGATAATATTAAACATTTAGCATTGCAAGATGAATTTCAACCATATCCTGCGTTTGATTTGTATGAGGCTAACGATCGCGGGATTATACCAAATAGAAAAACAAAAAAATGTGTTAGGAAATTTAGATACATATGGTTATTTGCCTGTGATGGTTCGTGGAACTAAAACTAATCAAGTTCATTATCCATCACATAGGTTTATTTATGAAACTTTTAAAGGCGCTATTTCAAATAATTTAGTTATCGATTATGTTAATAAAATTAGACCGAGAATCGTTTAGAAAATTTCGATTTAGTTACACCAAAAGAAAATAGTAGACTTGGGGATGCTGGCGGTGCTAGATATGCTAGACAAGTAATTTCAGGAAATCTGGAGACTGAAGAAGAAATAAAATTTAAATCAATTAATTCGCAATCAGTGAAAGATGTAGCTGATGGCATAAAAAGATCATCAACGTCAATGTTTGACAGATTTATTTTCAAATATGATGATTAATTATATTTCTTAAATCTGTTTTTGTAACATCATCGCTATCAAATTTTAGTGCTATAAATGCACTATCATTAAGTTTATTTTTTTAGGACGCTGTTAGAAGAATTTTTTCAGAATCACAGTGCATTACAATAACGTTAACAGAGTAAGCACTATATCCCGATAGACATTTTCGCACTGCTTCTTCTAATTCTCTGTAATTTAATATATCAACTTTCTGATGATATTTTATATCAGGAGATTTCATCTATGTAGTCATTATTATTATAAATGGGATAATGGACTTAATAAAAAGACTTGCTGATATTTACGCGGACGATAATTTTACACCGCAATATGATCGCGACATAAAATGTGAGTCGGTTGGCTATAGTGAGGATGACATTTTGTACAACAATGACGGTGATGATGATGACGTATATGTGGTTGATAAAAATCTTACAGCAGACCAACAACTGGACGATATAATGTCAGTATGATATCGCTAAAAAAATAATAAAATTTAATTTTACTATTGCTGAACAACAAATATTTTGGCAATTTATAAAACCTTTTCTTAACGTAAGAATAACTGGCGAGCAAAGGAGCATAGAATAGGATTTCATTTTTGTTAAAATATTCAATTTGATGCCAGTTAATAATGAAAGAAAATTACATTTAATGTCGCTGAATAGACCGGTCAAATGTAAATATGTAGTGATGAAGTATGAAAAAATTTATAACAATATTATTTTATAGATTTAGTTGGTACCCAGCTGTTAAATTTATCGCTCTACCCACGCCATTTAACTAAGCTTTTATTGCCTCTTTTTCTAATAACTTTTTCAATAACAAATATATCTTGCTCAGTTTTCTGAAGTTCTTGTTCGTAAAAACTACCAGTTATAGACTCGCCCAGTAAATCTTTTAGCGCATAGGTAACTGGTATTGTTAAAAGCAATTTATCAACAACAAATACCTCTTCGCTCCAGTTTGGAGTAAATCCTTTTTCAAATGTTTTTTTTTTTCAGAAAAATTCTAACTTTATCACCAACTCTAAATTTATGTATGCGGTACATGTTTTCGTTTGCTAATATCGGATTTTTAATTGCGTCGTTTGGTGACATTTTTATTGATCTGTGCTTCGTGTTATTATATTTTTCAACAATTTTCTGTAGATTATCAGTGTATTTATTTGTATTTTTGGCTGCTAAATGTTTATTATCAGCTCGTTTAGCGTGCGATTTAATCGCTCGACGACAACGCTTTTTCCCTCGTTTCCTGTAACATATTTTTTGATGTTATTTTGTCCCAAAAACTGCTCAAATTGTTTATTAAAAAAGTCTGCTCCGTGATCGGTCCAGATACTGTTTGGTTTTCTTTCTGTACTTGTCATTATTTGTTTTAACGCATCAGTTATCAATGTTCCTGTCTTCTCTGAAACTGGTACACTAAACGCATATTTGCTAAAAACATCTACAACATCAAAAAGATATATTTTGTTATCATTGAACTGAGCAAGATTTGACACATCAACTAAATCTATCGCCCATATATCGTCAACGGCATTTGCGACAACTTTACGTCCCGGAAACTTGTTTTAGGTTTGTGTAGTTCTGATGCAAGATCATCATACAATTCTTTTTTTACCAAGTCCGAGTTTATATTTCGCTCCAATAAAATCTTGCACCAGCCTTCTGTCAGCACGCTCTCGCATATTTACAGGTTTCATATCACGAAGTTCGTCTAGCATTACTTTATCACAGCTGTTCTTATTTTGTTCATTATCACGGTATCAGATATCATGACGCATTGCTATTGCATCGACTTAATTGTAAGGCTCTTGCCCTGGCAGCGGTTATCGTTTTGATCTAGTTGTTTATCAAGAGGATTATAAGGTCCAGTGTATTTGTGGCCTGGTAATGTCCAACCGCCTTTAGTTTTCGGCAACTTGCCAATTAATTTATATATATCTATACCTGTTCCAATTATTTCTCTGTTGTTGCATTTCTGACAGTATGTAACAATTTTATTTTGCTCCAGACAGAGATCTCTATCACAATCGC
>JAECUM010034283.1:0-10944 GCA_016617855.1 Megalonaias nervosa
ATTTACGGAAGTTTTCTCCGAAACCAAATTTTACAAGTACTTGTTGTACATAGTTGTGTTCAATTCTGTCAAAAGCTTTTTCTTGGTCGAGAAGCACCATGGCGCCTCTCTGACCTGATTCTTTTATAAATTCAATTATCGTTCTAATGTTTAAAATATTATTCTGGATATCGTTCCCAGTTGCACCACACGTTTGATTTTTATTTATTATTTTATTCATACATTTCTTTATTCTGTTAGCTAGTAATTTACTTAAGATTTTGTAATCATTATTTAGGAGGGAGATGGGCCTCCAATTTTTTAGATCCTTTTTATCTCCCTTCCCCTTATATATTAGTATAATTAACCCTTCCCTCATCGTGTCTGTCATTTTATTATTTCTTAACAGTATATTATTATATAAGGATTCCAAGATTGGCGCTAACTCACGTTGGAATTTTTAATAAAATTCCCCCGTGAGTCCATCTCTACCTGGTGACTTCCCTTTGGCTAGGGATAGTTTTAACGATCTCTTCTGTAACAATAAAATCATCACATAAGTCTTTATGTACTGATGTAATTTTTTCACATTTAATATCTTTTAAATATGCATTTATTTTGTCCCCGCTTATATTTTGAGCTTCATATAAATTACTATAAAAGGAGTTAATTTTTCCCAAAATTTCTGATTTTTTATTTAAAATATTTCCTTTCTCATCAGTTAGTGTGGTTAGATTTTTTCCCTCCCCTCTTCTAAATTCTTCTCTTTTAAATAAACCCCTTGCTTTTGTATATAACCCTGAAAATTTCCCTGCCCTAATTTCTATTCCCTTATTTTCCTGTTCCCTAATTTCTTTTAATTTATCATAAAGAATACTTTGTTTTTCCTTTTCTTTTGTTTTTTTAAGTTGTATCATTATCTCTTCCTTTTCCTTTTTCCTTAATTCACTTAATCTTTTGCTAAAATTAACAGCTATGCTTTTAATTTTCTTTTTAAACTTATCCCATTGCGTTAAAATGTCTATTTCTTCTATTAAAAACATCCTGTTTATTAGAGCCTTTACTTCTTTTGTGAATTCTTCATTTTCTAAAAGTTTATTATTGATTTTCCACGTACCCTTTCCCCATTTAGTCCTATTTTTTGGTTTAATCTTTACATCAATTAATTTGTGGTCTGATATTTTATAATCTATAATTTTAGCATCTATATACAATTCTTTATTAAAAAAATTCCCATAAAATTTGCCCAGTCTACTTGCTAACCCATTTTTGTATTCATAAGTATATTCAGTTCTAAGTAAATTTAATTTCCTATACATATCCTCAAGTTTGTTTTTTTAAGAATTCTAACATGGTTTTCCTAAATATTATGTCATTGGAAGTCAAATCCCCTATTCTGTCTATATTGTCACTTACCCAATTAAAATCCCCTCCTATTACCGTTTCTTCCATTGAAAATTCACTTACATATTAATCGAATTTTTCAATAAAATCGTTTTTTTTTTTATATTTGTTGGCTGGAAAGTATGTATTTATTATATTGAAACCGTTTACTTTTACATGTAATATTCTCCCTTCTAACCCACTTTTCCCTTCTATTTTTTCCCAATTTAGATAATTTTTATTTTTTATTATAGTGGCTACTCCCCCCTTTACATCATTTCCTATATAATCACTTAATAAAACAATTGCATCTATTTTTTCTTCTGTATAAGCTATAAGGTCTTTCGTAAATCCATTGTGAGTTTCCTGTATTAAAAATATATCGTAAGTATTATAATAATTGCTCAATTTATCTATTTTCTCTTTGTCTATACCATTTATATTCACTGATACTATATGGAAGTTTAGTCCCTCCATTCTTTTTGCTTTCCCAGGTGGCCATTCTTGCATCTTAAAGGTTTTATATTCAAAGAAAAGTTATCATTTGTTTATTTGAAATTTACATTTACTCTATAATTATACATTTTCTTGGGGGTTGGTTCCCCACTCTGCTTTGTCAATGCTAGATGCATCGTCTTTGTCACTTGTAAGTTCCGTATTGCATGTCACCATCTCTGTCTCTTGTCCTTTTTCAGTGTTTTTGTCGTTTCCGTCGTTTCTCATTTCCATGTCCATATCCGTTTCCATTTCTTTATCCGTGTCATTGTCATTGTCCTCGTTTGTATCGTCATTCTGTTTATCTGAGTTGTCTGAATTGTCCGTTTCTTCCCCATTTTCTCCTTTTTTCTTTTTTCCTTTCTTTTTTCCCTTTTCTTTCTTCAGGTGCTGATTCTCCTGGTAATGTTGGCTCACTACTACTGGTCGATATCGAAACCGATTTGGCAATTTCTCTTTTTCTTGTTCTTGTTTTTGGCACTGGCGTAGATGTTAGTGGCTTAATCCCTATCAAATCTTGGATCATCCCCGTTTCTAGGGAGTCCGCTTGAGGGGATACTTTTCCATCTTCGTCCTCCTCAGAGAGTACATAAAATTTGTTTATTTGTAGTACCTCCATTGCATGTGTATTTGTTATCCCAGTGCTGTTGGGGCTTAGGTAATTTTCCCATTCCACCACCTCGCTCGGGAGCTCCGTCTCATTCATTGTTTTTGGTTCTATTGTCTGGATCTCTGGTGCCTCATTTTCAGGGTCACTTGTCTTTTCCTCCGGTTCAGCTAATTGGGCTGTTTCTTTTGTTTTTTCCAGCTCTGTCTGTTTACTTGTGCTTTGCGTTTCCTGTTCTTTTCTTACTTGGTCCAGGAGTTTATTTATGGTGGCCTGAAATTCGTTGTTCTCTGCTTCGCTCAGATTCACATTTTGGTTATTCACCATGTTGGCGTACGAGGAGCAGGTTGGTTTTTGCAATCCTTTGGGCTGTGCCCTACTTGCTTACATCTCGGGCATGATCGGTCGTTTTCGCAGCCCCTGTACCATGTTTTTACTAGAAATCCCATTACGTAGAAGTACGATGGTATTTTCTTTGCCTCCTCTCTGCGTATTGTTAGTATTCTCACTCCCGATTTGATGTCATTAAATCCCCATATCGTTGCCATTTTGCTTTCTAGCACCTGGGTTTTCAACTTGTTTTCGATTTTCTCTATCACCTCTCTATTGTGGATCTCCAGAGGGAGGCCAGAAACAAACAAATCCGTTTTCTTTCCCTCAACCTCTCTGATTACAGGTGTAGTCTCTCCAACTTGGGCTTTTAGCCCTCTCACTTCAATGTTGTCTTGTTTGATGATCTTGTTTCCATAATCCTTTAGGTACAGTATAAATTTGTTCCTCCCTCCATTCTGTAGCCCAAAAATGTCGTTGACATTCACTCCTTGCGTCCTCATTGCAATTAAAATGTCAGATTGTCTTGGGCAGTTTTCAATGTCTCCAAAATCTATCAACTGGCACCCTGGTGGGTGAAAAGCTATCAATTTGTTCCCCTCTACTTTTGTTACAAAATAATTTTGCAATTTGGTTCCAGTTTTTTTTTTCTTCATTCCCTCACTTCCCTCAAGCTGTGCCAGCGTCATTTTGGATTAGGTGAGTAAATTTAATCTATCGTGAGTTAATTTCACCTAAATTTTCTCTACCGGAAAATAGCAGTCTAACACCACTACTACTTTGGATTTCCCCAAAAAGCTAAGTTTTCCAATTAAATAGCTGGTCAACTATACGTATGTCTCAAAAATTTATAAAGACTGTATAGCAAAACAGCATAAACAAAACTCAAAAATTTGCAAAATTACAAAAATGAAGAAAACACACAAAAATACAAATGTGCACCAAAATCTAATGGATTAGCAAAAGGCTATCCATATCCTTGGCACAAATACAAAGAAAGAAAAATAATAAATGAAAAAGTGTAAATCAATGTAACCTCACCCTGGCAAAACTCTCTACTCAGTCTGCTTGGTCCTCGCCATTTTGAGATTTGTTTACGATTGACTTTACTTGTCCAACAGGAGTTTAACAATCATTATCAAAATTGAGCCATTCATTAAAACGGTCGCGTGACTGCATCTTTCCCGTTTTCCATTCAAAATGTCCGCTAACACATTTACACCTATTAGTTTAAAAGACTACAGCAAGAATAATTGTCAGTCAACAATGGGGGTATATTTGTAGGAAGTGGACAACATTATTCACTGGTCAACTGATTGCATAAAACAACACCACCAAGCCACGAGCACATGTTGGCGGCCTTCGTTTCTTTGATGTTTTATAAATCATTGCCCCATAATTTGAACAAGTTTAGCTGAGCAATTGACTTTGATGATGAGCAATGTACTTAAATTAATTGATCTATAAATTCAGGTGAGAATCTTTTATCAACCGTCGTGTTGTTTGTTGCTTAGTTATGTAGTCAGTTTAGAGAACATATGTCGGATATTGTTTGAGCAACGACTGTATACGGAATGCATTGAAGACAAACACAAAGTAGACTTGATGGCTTCATTGCTTATGGATCAGTAATAATAAGATTAACACTTATGAGCTGTTATTTTGCAACAATAAACAATGATCAAAGTTCTCAAAAGGCCCAGCCATTAGTTCAGAAACTCGTATTTCCGATGTTTATTTTGGCACAAAACTGTAAGAAACTGGTTAAATTAAAATATTTTAGGAACCAAGCCACGATTGTTTTATATTCGAATCCATACGCGATTACCTCCCAAAAGAAAAAATGTTTTCCGTATACGAGAATAATACATGTATATGATATTTCAGGAACCACGCCACAATCGTCTTATATTCGAATTTATATGCAATCTCTTCTCCAAAATGATAATAAAACTTTTTACATATTTTATTTTTCGTATTTATAAGATTTTTTTTACAAGGTAATAAGGTAAATGAAATTTTGGGAGCCATGCCACGACCGTGTTATATCCGAATTCGTGTTTTAACGGAGCGTGCTATAACGGGGTCACACTGTACCAAGCACATTAATATAAGCTAGTAATTACTTTTTTTAAATTCTTTTTTTAAATATTCGAAATATATCCAAAGTTTTTGATTTTGTGATTAAATGTCGATAAATATAATTATATTTGTTATATTGAAAATTAATTTGTGCAAAATGCAACTGTTTTTAAAAAAATATCATGAAAAATGAAAACATGCTTTTAATATCTTTAAATTTGTAACAAATTTTATTCAGGAATTTCCATACTTTATATTCATAATAAATTATTCAGGAATTTCCATACATTCCTTACTGACCAGAAACTGCCAAAGTACCAGTACAGTGAAAAAGTACCATGGTAAACTGGCATACCACACACCTCAAATATACCATATATATATATATATATATATATATATATATATATATATATATATATATATATATATATATATGAGTATACTTTGCACTGAAAGACATTACTGTTATATGATAGTTTAATAAAATACTTTCACTTTATTAGAAGGAATAGTTTAACATAATGTTTCTTGAATGTAATTGTGTAATATATATATCAAACAAAGTGGTGCTAGATTTGATAGCTTTATCTGAGTTAGCAGACAGCAAGATACATGTATTACTTCTGTACCAGCGATAGCATTTATGGAATTGTCACCTACATTGTCAAGATTCTATGTTACAAATTTTAGAAATTTGTATTAAATACATTGTAGTACCACTTGATATTCTATGAATACATGTTTTTGCTACTAAACTCTGTGTTGTTCTTTACATTTAATTACGATGTAATAGCAGGACATAGTACCACTGCCAAATTCCAACTGTTATCATGGCTATTCTCTATATACTATGATGGGTGAGAGAGTTTTCCATATTTTCCATAAAAAGACCACATGAATTTACCTGTTAGCAGAATTGGTTCTTTTGTTTTAGAAATGACTTCCTCGTACTGTTTTAGAGCTGGATGATTTTCAGACAGATGTGTACGTTTAGTTCTTTAAAAGGCCATATAATTATTGTTAGTGACTCATTTTATGACTAATCATTCTTGGAATGTAATAAATTGAGTTAAAATAGGGTTACGTCTGATTAGTACTCAAAGCTTTACCTCCCCATTTGCCTCATTTGAGGGCAAGGTAGGGAACCATGTATGCTTCATATATCCTTAGACCTTTTAGGAATCTTCACGAAATATGGTATGCCTTAATATCTTGACTAGAAAGTGTGTCTTGTAAGAGAGTGGCTTTTGTCAGTCTTTTAAACGTCGTTCCCATCTATATAAGAATACCCTCTGTCAGTATTTTAAACATCGTTCCCATCTATATAAGAATACCCTCTGTCAGTATTTCAAGCATCGTTCCAGTCTATTTGAGAATACCCTCTGTCAATATTGTAAGCATTGCTTCTATCTATATAAAAATGACCTGTCAGTAGTTTAAGCATCGTTCCCATCTATATAAGAATGGGTTTTGTCAGATTTTTACTTTTAAGGTGTGTCTCTTGTACTTTTGCTTTTAAAACCAGCCCTCTGTGTTATTCTTTCCTTAAAATTCAATTGAAAATGTGATAGCAGGGTCCTCACTGCCACATTCCGATTCATATTGCTATTTCCTATATACATTGTTGGATGAGGGAAGAGTTTGCAGTAAGCAATAAGGGACCAAAATGTGAATCTTTTTGCGGAAATGAATATTTTGCTTTAGCGTGATTTCCAAGAACCCTGATTTAAAATCAAATGATTTTGGAACATTTAGATCTGTTCAGTTTGGTTTCCAAAAGATGTGTAATTATTGTTATTACCTCTCCTAATTCCACAAGCTAAACATACACTATTTAACATTTGAACAGGATAATATGGCAAAGCAAAACAATACACAACACCTGTCATGTTCATTAGTACATTATTAGGCATTTAAGTCAGTGATATATAATTACTCTAATTATATTTAAATTATATTCAACATTCAGATATTTTAGAATTTGTTTTTCTTGAATTCTTTACATGATAAGAGCACGTTGGCTCTGTCACACCTTTCACCAGGGCATGGTGTTTCTTAAGTGTAAAAGCATCATTTGTAATTTACATGAACTTAAACAATATTTTATTTTTTAGTTATATTTAGTATACAGTATTAAGCTACAACAAAAATGTAAACCATTGGGGTTTTGTGGGGGGTGGGTGTTTAAGGTTAAGTGAGCAATTAAAAGAATAAAAAAGCACACGGGAATGTGAAAATCAGTATAAATTTCATTAATCTTTTGCAAAATTAGTATTGCACCCATATTTTGCAGTGTTATTGTTTTGTCATTCAAACTTCCAATCTGCATCACTGTGTTCCTTTGATTAAAATAAAAAATAAAATCCAGTCTTTGGATGCAGTATTTGTGCCGTTAGCTGCAACTAGAAGGTATGAAATTAGCTGATGACAAGAGTATGATCGCAAATATGATCAAAAGTAGAGACTAAGAATGTATGAGAAAAGGAACACAAATGGTTGAAGTATGGCCAAGGAGAGGCTGTGATGTGCAATTCCTGTGCTGTTTTCTTCATTGATTAGTCTTGTTGGTGAAATAGTTATTATTTTGAGTTGGTGAATGTAAATATTGAATTAGAAACTGAACCGGGTTCTTTTTGACTCTGGCAGGAACAGTGAAAGTTAGGCAAAATCGGTAAAAGAAAATTAAGTCCTAATTTCTAAATGCAGCAGAGCTTATACCGACTTGAAATATTTGATTCACCTGATGGGCAGATCAGGATAGCTAAAATCCCACCTTGACAAAATTTGAGCTGGAGGGAACACTTCAAGGCCCAAATCTTAGAAACAGCTGTGATCATTTTTAGAATGACATGTAGTTCATTCAGTGCGTGTGATTGTTGTTTTGCTGAATGAACATGTTTTTTGTGTTGAGGACTGATGCCCCAGATATGAAATTGTGAGCTATTTTGCTGTAGAAATGTCTACACAAGTAGAAAATTGTTACATAGGCAGCACAATTACTTCGTAATTCAAAATGAATGTCAATTCTGCTGGAGTTAGCAAATTCCATATGTACTTCTTTGGGAGGGAATCTTGAAACAGATCACAGCCATTGTTCTATTATAACAAAGTGAAATTTGTCAGTGTAAGATGTGTGTGTTGGAAATGGTCTTGGGTTTGATATCAATGCAGTCAGAGGATCTGATCAATGCAATCAGAGGATCTGATAAAACAAGCACAGAAATTTTAATTAGCTTATGTATTGCAATGTAATGCTTTCTCTTTTTGTGAATGTGTATAATGTTACCATGAGTTCATGTTCATATTCCATGACTTCTGCAAATTGTACGCACTTTTTTAAGGGGTGGCATGCAGTTAAAGAATTGTGTATAGAAAGTTGCAATTATATTGTATTTTAATACTTTGATGTGAATACAGTATGGGTCCCATTCCTATGTGCATCATTACCCATAGTAAACTGTATGTTCTGGTTCTGTTGGATGATTGTCACATGTATTACTTGCTGGGTCAACTGATTGTCTGTGTCACATGCAAAGTGCTGGTTCCAGAGGTCATTTGGATCATGTTTCTTGTCCATGGTTCCTGTCTCGTATATAGATTCTAATTTTTAGTGTAGTCATATATTGTGATGTCTTGTCAGGATGCCAACTCCATTAGATAGTAATCTTGCAGCTGAGAAGGTTTAGAGTAATTGTGTCGTTTTTATTTTCTTAATTACTTGATTATCATGTGATTCTATATATTTGTTCTTAATGTAGAACATTTTTAATGTCTAACCAGGTCTTTCATTGTGTATGTACGTGCAACATATATAATGATGTTTGTATAAAAAATGCAAGATGTTTCTGGATTCTGTATAAAACAGTTTAATTGCGAACTTTTTCAGCTGATTTTTCAGTAATACTGGTTGACCCAGTCATATTGGCTGCAACCAGTGGTTTTGGTTATAAAAAGTCATGTGACCCAGTTCAGTATTGAAGTGGTCAACACACCATGTTGCACCCTGTATATGTTTGAGAGTGAGGCTCCAGTAGGTTCCTCAGCAGACTAGATGGAATACCATATATCGGATCATTTTTTGTGTTACCTCTATCACAGTGCAATGAAGCATCTTTATGTTCATTATTTGAACGAAGTGGTATCATCAATTAGTGTTATTGAATGGTTTAGTCTCCTAACTTCATGGTTTTGTGAAAAGTACAATTTCATAAATTTACATCTGTTGTGTGAACTTTACAGTTTCATAAATTAATATCTAGAGTGAATAGAATAGCTTCATAATTTCATGGTGTCAACATAAATGATCAGTTTTATGTCCGCTAAGTGAATAGGATATTTGCATATGTCAAGTTAACAAAAGGTCTTCATATCTGATATGTTAGCAGAATATTATTTTAGCTCATGTTTGATATAATTTCTATTGTTGAACAGGAAATATGAAAAACTTCTGAATACTTAATTTAGAATTCAGATAATCGTATAAGTAGCAGTGTTTAGTGCAGGTCTAGATTACTTTGTCGAAAGTATTTATCCAATCTAAATTGCTGTGAACCAGAACCAAATTTTGTGGTCTAGCTGGATGATATCAGAACTACACATGTTAGACTAAGTCTGTATGATTTATATCTTTGTCCAAATTTACGGATCCAAAACCCACTCGGCTTCGCTTTGTGATAGTCAAGACACTTTTATGTCCCTTTTAACAGACGTCAGTAAAGTATCATTATATTTTTAGTGAAGGGATGGTGGCACCATGGTCCACCAGATAAAGCAATACATCCAGCCTTTAGTGATGTTCCTACATGCTCTATCAAAAGCCTTACAACCACAAAACGACAAACTCCAGCTGCACACCAAAAAGGGGCCGTCTTACCATTATTGGTGTACCTATCAAACATTACAGTCCCATCTGTCTATATCTACATTAAATTGCTCAATAAAACTTGTATAACTATCTCTTCACCATTCCTAGATCCGATGATTAATGGGATGCTTTTCTATCTGACTTTCCTTGTGGTTCAGGACTTTGTGTGCAATGCTGTCACGATCCAAGTTCCAGAGCATGGCAAAGACACTGGTGACCTTCCCATCTCTGGAGGTAATACAGATTTTCTGTTTGACAGTTTTCTAACTGGTTTAGACTCGCGTCAGGTGACAGGTCCGTGAACATATCCTAGAAGAAAAATAGTTGTGAAAACATAACTGTCATTGTTGACTCAGAGAGAAATACATTTTCTCAGATCAGTGAAGTGAAAACCTCAGTAAACCAAGAACATCTCAAAACCTAAATTTGGTTTGGTTCCCAGAGGTTTTCGGTGTTAAGGGGTTTCACTGTATACAAAACCAGAGCGATAGATTAAGCAGCATAACCTTTAATTGCTGAAGGGCTCTCAGGGATCCAACCTGCGTCAAATACGCGTGAATGTCTCAGAGGATGCATCTGTTCTTCGTATAATGTATTCCTGTGATAATCCGCTTTTAATATTTTTGTTCGGTCAGCCGTGACCGATCTGCGGAATAGATAATGGCCAGACATGCTTAAACAGGTTTGAAGCCAATGTGACTAATTAGAGTCAGTCCTTCTCTGACTACAAATAAACCGATATTACACTGAATGTGTATCTAACCACCAATGATTGTTCAGCAAATAAACAATGTAAATCTTTTTACGATGCATAAATGAAGATATCAAAGCTTTCTTTAAGTCGGAGTTGCACAATACTGTCGTAATAATAATAATAATAATCACTGCTTCCTCAGCATGTATGATTTTGACTAGGGTACTAAAACATCAGTAGACACATTTTACTGAGACCACTCCAGTGACCTAGTGGTTAGAGCGTCCGCCTCGGATCGGGGAGGTCGCGAATTCGAACCCCGGCCGAGTCATACCAAAGACTTTAAAAATGGAACTAACAGCTGCCTCGCTTTGCGCTCAGCATTAAGAGGTTAGTGTTAGGACTGGTCGGCCTGGTGTCAGGATAATGTGACTGGGTGGGACATCATGCCACATGTCTGCGGCATGATTCCCCAGTGCTAGACATCACTATAAACTGTCACACTGC
>JAECUM010034284.1:0-36673 GCA_016617855.1 Megalonaias nervosa
ATGAATTGCAACGCAGAATTAAATCCATTACAGAAAAAGAATCCAAAATAGCGATTACTGCTTACGAACCAACATTATCAGCGGCTATTGAAATAAATTCCCCTGATTATCTCGTAGATATCTATCAAAGTTCGATTAGATCTGTGTTAGGATGGCCTGATATTCCACCAATTTATAATGGAATTCCAGAACCAACCAAAAATGAATTTCTCACAACGGAAAAAAATTCATTAAAGATCCAGAATATCGAAATGAAAATTTATGGTCTTATATATTATTTGAATTTGATCCAAGCGACAATAGATATTGCTTTACTGATTTTGACGGTCGAAGGACCCCCAAGATGAATAGATCAGCATTTAATGTTATCGTAGACGCCAGGACGCAGACTACTAGGGAGATTGTTGATGAAGATTTTTTAAAAATTTTTTTAGATCTTCTTAAGCCTGAATACGATAAAACACTTAATGATTTAAGAAGTTTATTTATTTCATTATCGCAACATTATAGCATTGATGTAAAAAATCAGATAATCGTGTCAATAAAACATTTAAATAGGATCCTATTTGATTTATACATCGCCAATCGAAGTATTATAAACGTTGCGACTAAACTCGATGGAAATCCTTACACATCTCCAAAACTTAAGAAATTATTTCTTGATCATTACAAAATAACAGAAAAAGATTTACAAACATTTATAATACCAGATTTAAATAACGCTGAAATGAAGAAAACACTCAACGATGTCATTGATGAATATTTCCCTAAAATACATGCAGCGTGGAAAAAAATAGCCCCACCACCGGTTATTCTTAAACATAACAACGATCCATACGGTGAAGGTCGTCATATATCGCCAGGCATTGTTAATATAACATCAACGATCGCAATCAATCTAGTATGTGATGTAATTGATGGCAGCTATCAAGTAGACCTTGAGAAATCTAGCCACCGCAGTGGCACTGCGGAGCAAGGTTATGTGTTATATGCATTCAGTCCTCAAGTTCCGCCTGGGTGGTAATTGTATCTGAACCAATTAACCCCGTTTATCTACGTGTACATAATCCATTATTGTCGAGAATAAATTTCAAACTTACTGACCAGTCTGGACACATTTTGGATCTACGAGGAGGGAATCTTAATATTAATTTGTATATACACTCGTAGAGTTGTCGTATTTATGTACATGTGATAGCGCACCAACACTGTTTGTTTAGCGAATAAATTCTTTTGCAATCAGCGCATTATTCAGAAAATATTATAGATCTGAGAAAATTTGCTTGTTTTATGTTATTTTTGCTTGTTTTATGTTATTTTTGCTTGTTTTTTAGTCAGATTTCTTGCTCCGTGAGGGTCTAAATCATCACAACATTTGTAACACCTGGCAGGTTTTCTCTCAAAACGCAGATAAAAATTATTTTTTTCACTGTAATGAAGCGCGATAACTCTGCTGTCTCTCTGTAGAGCAAATTAAACGATTATCTCCCTTGTAATACATGTTATCTGTAATCGAGGTATTTCAGTCCCCGTACGGACACGATATATATCGTTTTAAGATAATTATTTAGTGATCTATCTTCGCTTTGTAAGCATCGCTGTTAGTGAAGCAGCATTTTGTAACAGAGAGGGATATTTTAACTCTATTAACCTTAAATTCACGTCAGTTTTATATACCAAGTACGTAGAGTTAATTTTAGCTCTAACGTACTTTGACCTTAACGAACGATAACTCATACGTGCGATTATTTTATTAATTTTGAAAAACTGAAGTAAATTCACGCTACATTAGTAATACAAATCCTGTGAGATAGCGTAAATATTTTATATACTTAAATTTAACTGTGTTATTGATAAGAGAGCGATGGCCGAAGTGGTAAGACGGTTGGACGTAGATCGAAGTTTTGCAGACTCTCGCGTGTGAAGGCCCATCTGTATGTAGAGATAAGTTTATATGTAACTAAAGTGCCCAGTAATTTTCCACTGAGGTCAAATGGACAGTTAATCAGTGCCAGTAATTTTCCATTGAGGTCAAATGGACAGTCAACCAGTACCCAGTAATTTTCCATTCAGGTCAAATGGACAGTTAATCAGTGCCAGTAATTTTCCACTGAGGTCAGATGGATAGTGCCGTCCAAAATCAAAATCAAAATCATAAACCATCTGTATATATTTCATAACCATATATCACACAAAAAACAGCCCCCTGACAAAAAAACAGTCATGGGGGCTAATATTTTTTTATTTTAAATATATATATATATAATGAACCATGAAAACATCAATGATATTATCTGTACTATTAAAAAACTAAAATATAACGGAATAAAAATATCTGATAATCTTGACCCTCAGAAAATTATGTGCGATTTTGAATCACTGCAACAGAGAAAATTTGAAAATAAATATACACTACCTTCAAACTACAGATTTATAAAATTAATCTATCAATCTATCAATCTATGCTTGAATCACTAGCTATGGTAAACGATGATCAGGTAAAGCTATTTGCACCTCTTGCACAGTCAATCGAAAAGGTTAAATCCGAACTGTCTCACGAGTACGAAAGAAAAAAGATCGTGGACAATCGTATAATGCAATTAAGAAAGATTATGCTATCTGATTCTGTCAATACTGAGAGCAGCGACGGTGAAGGTGGACCCTTGACTGTAATTATGGCTAAACAAAAACTTTGGCAAAATTGACAGTCGAACTATATACAGTAAAAATTTAGTTTTATTTGACGTATTCAAATATTACCCGCTGGTTGTATTTTATTGAATATGCAGATTTGCATGTTTTATTTGCGACAAATTGTACCGATCGTGGATGTATGTCAAAATATCTACCTGCTGCGTTTATTGATGGGAAGGTCATTTCTTGGTCTGTTTCAGTATTTATGGATTTAATAGCTCTCTTTCCGAATATTTTACACCTTCCTGTATTTCCACGTATAGAATTTTGACTTTGTGTAACGACTTGCAAGTTAGATAGCTGATTATTCTGGGGATTCCCATCAAAGTGATCAACTACATATCCATCTTTAATCAATCCAAAAAAAACACTCGAACACAAATCTATGTGATAGCTATTGTTTATCTACACTGGTATTGAATTTAAAATAACCAAATTTATTAACACTACCGACTGGTTTTTTTCATCGACAGTTCCTGATCACGCCATCACGAGACGCTTCATAATTTTTGATGATCGGATGCGCTACAAATTCGTTTTGCTCCATTTATATACTAATACTATTTGTCTAAATCATTATTCTGAAATCTGGCCAGATAATCCTCTACGGTTTTTATAGGGGATTTACCATTTTTGTTTGTCATAAAAACGTTTTAGTTCTCTATATATTTTACCGCCGCATTTCACACATAACCGAGTTTTTCCTCTGACTCCAACACCACACTGAATACACGGTTTTGGTCCTAGACTTCCATATCTAACACATTGCATATGGTAGCTACAGAATTCATTCACGCATGATCTGTTACAAGGAGAAGTATGTCCAATTTTAAGCCAGTGGCAGTAATTTGTTTCAATCATTATATATATACAAAAATTCAATTTAAATATTTGTTTTAATTATATGGAGGAATTATCCGTTATTGAACCTTCCCCTGCTAGATTCGACCTTGACAGACTATCAGAATATAAATTTAGTGTTTCGATGCAGGATCTAGCTTTAACGAATGAAGATATAACTAAACGTATCCGTGAAGCCAAAAAAGAATTTCGTGACGATGGTGCTGCTCATGCATGGTCAACATTCAAAGCTGGAAATGTTTTCAATGTGATGAATGACAAACGAGGAAAAGTAATTATTAACCACCTTGATAATCAAAAATATTTTATTTTAATAAAATTTATTGTAAACACAGATGATGATATCTGGATTATTCGTGATAAGCGTGATCCAGTACGTGTGCAGTCGGGAAGCAATATTGTTCTCTTAAATAATAAATCCAAACCAGGAATACTTACTGGTATAGACAGACCGTATTATGAGCGGGGGTATCCTGTGACCGCAGTTGTATATGCAATATATCCGCTGAATGATAAACCCGATGTTAAGAATCTTAAACCGATGAAACTGTCGAGAATAAACTGTGTAGCTGAACGAGTTACAGAACATTTTACAAATGCGATACGTGGTAATGGCCTGACAGATTTAAGACGTAAAAAAATAAACACATGGTCAGAAACAGTTAAAGATACCGGAGCGTCTATCAAAGATGTCGCTGAACTAGAAAAGTTATTAAGATTTCCAATAACAGTGAAGACGTTAACCGGAGAGATTTTATATAAACCAAAATACATAAAAAAATGGAGCTCCGATAGATATCATCGATCATAATTCGCATGCGTGGACCTCAGCAGTAACAATATTTCCACGAGATAGAACGGTTAAATTTTATAATGGTCATATACTTGATTTTATCAAAAATATCAGTAAAAGTGACCCTGTATCTGTGTGGTTATTTCAAAGTTCAGAATACGAACATTACGATCAGTTTGTACGGCCTAATGGTAATATTTACCGTACAGAATCTCTTCATAAAGAAATGGAACATCTTGCGCTGAAATATACTTCAGACGATGTCAAAGTAAGACAATTATTAAATAATTGTTTTACCGTTTCATCAGTAGCTGCCCATTTCGCTCAGGAAAAAAATTCATGGAAACCGACACGATCGGAATTTCTTGATGATGTCCAGAAAAGTTGTATAGAATATGGACACGGTGGATTATGGAATACCAAATACAACTATAGTGACGTTATCTCTGTTGATATGGCAGCGTGTTATCCTGGAAGTTTTCTTGGATATGGGGAATGTTCTAGATACTTTAAGAGATTTGGACATCCATCACACGAGATGACCAAGGTTTCGATAAACGGATCCCTACCAGATTTTGATTTAACAGGATTTGCGTGTGTAGAATCATTCGAGTTTGCACAAAATCTTCATCCCATCAACTATATTTGGTTTGGAAGACATTTTTCAGAGAAATACTGGGTACCGATAGTGCTGTTGAGGTATATGCTTGATGCTGGAATTTTAATATCGTTGAGAGTAATTGAAGCGATTATATCGTATCGTCCACAGAAGCAAGTTTGGTTACCAGAACCTGTTGATGATACCAGGAAAGAATTCCTTGATCTTGACGAAGATAACCGTAAATGCAAGGACTATGAAAAACTTGCAAAAGATCTTGGTAGAAAGATAATCGGTAAGTTTACTCAAGGTAGTTCATACGATTATAACCGACACTGTACAAGACTGATTATGGACGATGCTGAGTTAGTTTTTATAATCGCTGATACAACGAAAAAAAAATACGTTTGTAAGCCGATGTAATGCTTATTTATCAGATGAAACTAAACTAGGTACGATTGTGAGCTATACTGATGGCGATTCACCGCAGTTCACTCATTTAAGATCTTCGATGTTGGCTTATGTTTCAATAAATCTATTGTCGATGATAAACAGATTTCCTAATGATGCTGTCGGAGTTGCTACGGATTCATTTTATATACATAAAAAGTATAAGGATTTATTAAAACCGCTGCTCGGTGATGGTGAATGGGGAACATGGAGGATAAAGCAAGAAAATATACTTAGCTATTCTGAATCTGCAGACGTTGAAATTATGGAGAAATATTACAAAAATAATAATCAAGCATCAAAATCATCTGCACCATCTGTATACGATCCTGTAGCTAGACATAAGACTGTTTATCTTAACGGATGCGGTGGTTCAGGCAAAACAACTCGTGCGATTAACTTATTTATGAATAATAGTTCAGATATAATCGTTTTAACACCTACACATAAATTAGCAGGGAAATAAAAGAACGAGGAGTAAAATCATGTACATACCATAGTTTCTTTAGATGGTGCGGAGACACATGGACTCCTGAACGAATGGGTGAAAAATATATACCTAAGTATATTATATGGGACGAGATATGCACGGTGTCGTTAGAAGTATTAAAAGTATTTCTTGAATGGTTGTTATTAAAGAATACTGCTGTGATAATGTGTGGCGATCATGGCCAACCACCACCTTTTATTGGACAATCTCCACATGAATGGCTGAAGAATAATGTAGATTATTATGAAGAAATAACTGATGACCGTAGAGCCATTGATGAACCGCTGAAAGAACTTAATAGATTAATCAGACTGGAGCCAGATAAAATACAATGTGAGATAATGCGTAAAGTAATTCCAGAAACTACAATGAGTGATTTTTGGACTTTATGGAGACCCGCTGATTTGATAGTCGCAAGTAGAAAGATAGTTCGTGATGAACTACAGGAGAAATTATTTCTGTTACATAAAGAAAAGTTTTCAGATCTACCTGTACCTTTGTGTTATCGCCCAGCAGACACTCGACGGCAAAATATCGAAGTGGAAATTCCTGGTGCCTTGGTTCCACCAAGGGTACAGAATCTCGTCTTGAATGATATTGTTTTGGTTGCTATTGATGTTGTTGAATGCGCATTGAATATGGATAAATCGCCGTGGACGTTAGGATACGCTATAACGATTCACTTATCTCAACGATTAACTACTTCTGATACAAATATCTGGATCGTAGATGATCGGATTGAATGGTCGAATTTAGTCTATCTTGCAGTTTCTCGAGTCAGAAGAATATCTCAACTACATAGGGTTATTATAGATTACGTGATAACTGAGGAAATCACTAATGACACTGCTGCAATAAAGAAAAATTAGCGGGTTATAAGCAATGTGACAAAAAAAATAAGCGTGACTTTGATATTGATGCTGAATTTATTATAACGCTAAAACAACGACAGAATAATGACTGTGCAAGCTGTAACTGTAAGATGCTATGGCAGTATTCGAATAATAATCCAAGACAATTTACCGTAGATAGAATTAATAGCGATCTAGGTCACACACGTGATAATGTGATGCTGACCTGTCTTGAATGCAATCGACGTAGAGGTTCTGGTTATGTAATTGTATGTGGTGGTAATTTTGTATCCGCAGGAATTACTTGTAATTGTTCACGTACAAATCCACGCTGAGGGGCTGTAGAATCTAGTATGTAGATTGCAGGTCTTCCAGTGGATCTAACTATGTCAGAAATTGTATGTGTAGTAACGCTCCAGATAGGATCGGTTGCTCTTTTTTTACCACCCTCAAGTTCCCCAGGCTCATATAAATACCTTACAGTTACATTACCTAATACCGGTCGAGGTTGTTGTTTATCGCTACGGGTTATATATTTTTTTGTAACCGCATTAGAAGGTTTCATGGAAGTTGCACGAGTAATTTCATTATTTAGCGCAGATATCACACCTGGTAACCTTGCAACCCATTCACGAGATCTCTCACCGGACTTAAAGTTAGTAGATATTTCCTTTGCGTATTGATATCCAAATAACCGCTCAGCAAGTGTTCTATTAAATCGTTCAACGATTGCCTGATTACGATGAATTTCAGTATGTCCTCGTCTGATTTTAACGTTATGTCGCTTCATCAGTGATGATACTGTACCAAGAAATTCTTTACCAGGATCAACCTGTAATAATTGTGGCCATTGCAAAGGTCCTCGCTGATAAAATCGTTCGAACGCAGATGCAACTTCAGATGCTGTCTTTGTTGATAATGGTTCCGCTTCTTTATATCTACTTGCAACGTCAACAACAGTTAATGCGTATTTGTACGTGCGTGATTTTCGTCCACGTGTTTTAATAGTATCGTGTGGTAAAAACAAAATATCTGCTTGATGAACTTCATTAGGGACGCTGACATCAAAATGTGCGTATTGAATTTTTTTAGGTGGTGGTAGATAAATCTGCCATATTGCCTGTCGTGCTAACCACGCTGCAGCGACATTACGTGAGACTTTTGCTGCTTCGGAAAGTTTAGTAATAGCTGCTTTGCCTCTCCAATATCCTCTCGGGGAATAATAAACAGATTCCATTATATTAGTTATATAATTAATTACCAGCCCCTAGCATTATTTTACTTTTCATAGCAGTTTTTACTAGAAAACTAGCGAGTTTTTCTCTGAGAGATTTATTAGGTATAGAATTTAACGCATGAATCAATTTCACATCTGCGAGATGTCGTTGTTGTAAATCCTTACTTTTATACGCAACATCATGAACATGACACGCTTGATCAATCTTATTTACTGGATGCTCTCCTGGTCTTGGTTGATCCTGATCATCAAGTCGGATATCAAGTCGGGTTCCAGGACCACAATAATTATATCCAGGAAGGTGTTTCTCACCGGGGTATTTAGCCCATGGGGTTCCTGGTAATTTCCCTAATGAAGCGGCTATATCTCCACCTGTCTTTGATGAAATAAATTTATATTTTTTTGTACCACATTTTACACATTTACCTGTAATTGCACGTCTTTTATTTTTTGTTGTTATTGTCATTAATCCAGTGGTATCGGTAGGTGCTCTGCATCGAACACAATATAAATTCATATTATTTATTATATGGATATAATTGATTTTTCAGCAACACGAAAACAAGAACCAGTAAAGCACCATCCAGCGCTTGCAAATTCCATCAGAATGATTATAATAGGTCCATCTGGATCTGGAAAAACGCAATTGCTGCTTAATCTAATAATGCGATGGCTCAAGTGGGATAGGTTATATTTGGTAGCACCATCTGTAGATGATCAGCGGTGTTATGGGGTACTTAAAGATTTTAATGAAAATGCAAAGATACTGGATACTGATGTTATTGATTTTATCACCCATATCAATGAGGCACCATCTGTCGATGATCTAGATGGACTTATTAATAATTTAGTGGTGTACGATGATGTTATGCTGGATAAACAATCCAATCCAGCTAGAATATTTTCTCGAGGTAGGCATAAAAATACTGATGTGATTTATGTTACACAACGATACACGCAAATACCTAAGGTAATTAGAGATAACTGTAATATTTTAGTTGTATTTAATGGAGTAGATAATTATACCCTGCAGAATATTTACTATACTTGGTGTTCAGGGGACACGGACATGATTAAATTTAAAAACTTCTTTTCAAAAGCACAATCTATTCCGTTCGGATTTATAACGATAAATTTACATGATCCAAGATCTAGATATCGTGTAGGTCTGGATAGAATCTTCGGTTAATTTATAGCAGCAGAGCGTGGACGACAAAAATTGAGTGACCCGGTAAGTAAACTAAACGCATTATAACAAAAGTCAAAAATAAAATAACAAAAATGAGCTAACCCAAACGATTTATTATCTGTTTTTCAAACTATATGGTAATAATAAAAGTTATGAGGTTCGGTTTAGCGTTATTGACCTTATTTTTCAGCCCCTGTAGGAACCTTTATTTTTGTAAAATAAGGCCAGGAAAAAGTTGTAGGGTCCACCCTCTCTGCTGATATACTCGGAGGGTACCATAATACTGGAGACCAATGAGAGAAAATTTCGTCGATAGAACCGTTAAATTGCAAAAATAAGGGCTCAGAAAAGTTGTAGGGTCCACCCTCTCTGCTGCTGTCGGTGTGCTGTCATTATTAAAGTCGAGAGTCGGGTCATCCTTTACATTAGCCTGGATGTACATTCAGAAGCAACTATTGGCTCAATCAAACTTTGAATTAAATGAGTCTGTTAGGAGAAAAACAACATATATGAAGATCTGTTTTTGATGCAGTGGAGTGATTACCAACATTCATTTGTTGCGTTTTTCAAGTCCGTCAGCATATGCATTTTTATTTGCATTTGCTCAACATTAGTGGAAAAAAATACCGAACTTGTTTTTAAACACACGCTTAATAATATTTGTTAACCGTCAAAGTTATCATGATACTTAACTAAGGTTTGTAACTATTTATTTTTGGCGCTGCCTCTGTCGTTGCTTTCATCATAAGAAATAAACCTAGGAAGATATTCAGTCTCTAGAGGTGAAAGAAAACCAGACTTAACCTTCAGTTTGAAATGATTACGATTGAAAAAATAGAGAATGATTAACTTATATAAATTTAAGTAAACGCAATTTTTAACACTATATTTAGTGGAATATTCTATATCGAACCTTAAACAAAGCAATATCAGACAAAGAACCCTGCAAATCCATCATGAAAGGAAAACAGTCTATTTCATTCTTTATCAATGTGCAACTTACTCCAGGTATGCAATTACACATTATTTTTATATTTTCGATTTAGCTGAGTTTGTTAACGATGGATACGTTTCTTAAAAATTCAGTCTTCCAGTTGATCAAAAGATTGTTGTCATCCGTTTTGGCAACATTGTTTACTAAACTCGTTATATAACATTGTTTACTAAACTCGTTATATAACATTATTTACTAAACTCGTTATATAACATTGTTTACTAAACTCGTTATATAACATTGTTTACTAAACTCATTATAATCATGCGTACTGTATAAACTCAACATTCTTTAGCTATGTTTGCAAAAACAGGAATAATTACAAAATAAAACGTGTTTTGTTGTTTATCTTTATTATATAATAGTTCACGTGTAATGACCCATATGCCAGCTGTTATCATAATTTCTGTCTCCATCAAATTGTGGAAAAGAAAAACTTTTAAGCAAAAGAATGCATCTACCTAGCTAATTTCAAAATTTAAAAAAAAAATACTAGAAATAAAAAAAGTTTCTTTTATGTCATTTTTAGCGCAAAATTGGAAATAATAATAGAAATAGAATTTTAAAAATGTAAATTTTACAAATTATTCATGATATTTAAAGCTATTTTATTGAAAACAATACAAATAGTAGAGCTATTTTTTTAAGGTAAAAAGCAAACTGTTATCACTTTCAGTCCTGTTGCGTATTCACTTGTGTAAACAATTGGAAATTGGCACGAGAAATGCAGCATTAACGATTGATAGTTACTGATTCTCTTAAGTTAGTCAATCATTAAAGTCATAAATTTTAAAAAAGTTTTCGTTATTACCTTTAAGTTAAAAAACAAACTTTTCCTAATTGTTGCAAATGTACACTGATAATACGAAATGGAATTTCAGTATACGAAGTGGAATCAGGAAATATTAATTGTCAATGCTTCATTCGTATGCAAATTTTCCAGCTGCAACACTAATTAATATGCAAAAGCACTGAAAGTCATAACAGCCTTTAACATTGAGCAAACCAATAAACTTATGTTTGGATATAGTAAAACTAGCGCTATTTAGATGAAATATCAATAAAAAAAAGATAGTTGATGATGATTCCATTCCTCATGTACAATTAGGTAATGTTTCATTTTTGTAAAATGAATATCTTAACCCTATTCCCATCTGAGACAATATGATGAAAACGTAAATTATTGCAATACCTGGATTACAATTATAGCAAACACAACATTTATGTTATTAATTTCAAATTTATACAATAAAAAGTTTATTTATTACGATTCAGTTTTTCCTGCTGATGTTCCATTTCAGTCCATTTCGTAGAAAAAATAAAAACAAAAACATCATTGCGCATTTAAGACCTAACGTACAGAAGGCTCCAAGATCATTCTCAGCAGCGCAAATATGGCAAAAAATACAAAATACTAACATGATTTAATGTTATATATATATATATATATATATATATATATATATATATATATATATATAAAGTTTTTAAAAAATAGAACAAGAGCCTGAAATGATTGGAACCATATTCAGATGAAATAATTTTACCGTCACACTGACAGAAAATTTCCACCATGAAGACAATTAACGTCTACACCGGTAACATCTGTTAGCCTGTTGCACAACAATTACTGGTGTGGAGGAACCTGTTATGAAACGTTAACATTGATATATACTATATAATTAAGAGCATAATCTACTCATAACTACAGATAGATCATGGATGAATCGCTGAAGCATCATAATCCGAATCCGTTTTCAACTGCCAATCCGATTTCAAAGCTGTTCTTTTGGTAAATTTCCTTTGTACAGTACCGTATTGTGCCATCATGTATTTTGACGGTCTTTTATTCCGACTTCACTGCCATGAACTCATCGTTCTCGTGAGAACGTAATTTTCATTGACACTATGACTGCTGCATTTGTCTACACTTTTCATTACTTATCCACGTGCATGAGAATAATTAAAAGTTGAAATTTTAAACAAAAATACATCGCAGGAAAGCACTAAATTTGACAATAGTTCTTGACGGTTACTCTAGTAAAGTTGCACAGGTCATATGTGTGCGTTCAACATCGATTATTTTAGAAATGGGTGTCAGTTTTTTAGAATTTTTATTCTACATACCGCTAAGTGTCAATTATTCACTTAGATCCTAATACATCCATATTTCTTTGCAATGTCATTATTTACACGCCCTGAGAAGTACCTAAGGGCAAAATCAATGTTGATGTACGTGGAAATTTTTGGACGAGACCAACCTACAGGTTTCATGGAGTACATTCTGGATTGTGTGTCACCTGCTGTGATGTTACATTAAACACTACAAATACTGAGAAAACAATTGGTACTACCTTGTATTGTGACGATTAGACTTGACATGCATTTTTCATGACCCAGTTTAGTACATGCGCAACATTTCAAAACTAGTTACTAGAAGCACCGAAATATACTGAAAAACCGAAATACACATGTATTTACATGTTCTCGAAGTATATATTGGTGTACATGCAGGAATCATGAGTTATTTTTGTTTGAATAGTAATATAGAGCAAAATAAAATATAATTATAGTGATTTTGATTACTTTTTACCTAGTGTTTCGTGTTTAGGCTCTTACAAAAAAGGGTGAAGACAACAAGCTTTATAAAATTTAACAAATAATTTATTTCCCTAGAAAAACAAGGTAAAAATGAGAAAAAGAACTTACGGTTTTACGAATCAAATCCAAAATTAATCCAAGAATTAAAAAATAGAAGTCCTTTTATTAAAAAGTCCTAAACGAATCTGAGTTCGAGTCCCAATGAAATTCAATATGGAGGGTGATGACATCTGTCGTAACCTTCAAAGTCCTGTTGTGTCAACAGTTCCTTGTTGAATCACAGAAAATATTAATCAGTTTTGATTCCATATAAATTTAAATGAATGTCTTGTCCAAGAATTTCATAGGAGCACTTATATATTTCCAGGGAAAAGAATCAATAATTCCATAAAATAAAATTTCAACACAAACAGGTTACAACAAAACACCTTTAAGTGTCAATTCTATAAAGAAAACAGTTATGCACAAGTTTAAGACAAAACAGATTCCCAGATGAGGTCACATGGTCATCCTTCCAGAATAAAATAGAAGCATTTTACATGCCTAATGTCACATACTCCCAGCATGGCCTTAACTGAAATCAATGGTTTTTACTCTGGGAAAGAATAATAAATAAAAAAAAATTAAAAAGAGTTGTTTACTAGAACTGCCACTGTTTCTGAATCAAGGTCAGAAACTAGATACAGTGTTCCTATATTATAACAGTCGGGTCAAACAGAACTGAACTGAATTTCTGAAAAATGTCAAATCCAGTAAACAAAGTTACCTTATAATAGCATGTAATGGAATAAAAAATTTAAAACTAACAAACAAATAATTAAATTAAATATACACAACACCTAGTTAAAGCACTTGACAATCGGTCGTACTTTTTTTGACAAGTATGATAAACGGCTGATCATACGATTCCGGAGTGGAGGTTGCATGATAAACAACAATTAAATGTTATTTATGCTATTTATTTATCAAAAATATATCATTAAAAGTTAAAGTAACTATATAATATAATATCGACGAATACTTTTGATTCTCTTCACTTTCATTCTGTACATTTATTACTACAATTCACTATTTATCATATCTGTTGAATCAAGTACGACCGAGTGATGCCATTACATGAATTCAGCTGTCAGTAGGAAAAAAGTAAATAAATCATATCTAAATTGCCATAATTCATATTTTATTTAGCATGATATTATTATTCAAAGAAAAACGAACCATAATTCCTATATGTGCAGCAATATATACACTGAGAACATGTAAATACATGCGTATTTCGGTTTTTCAGTGTATTTTGGTGTTTCTAGTAACACTTGCAAAACTCCATAGCGATTGATAGTTTTCATCTTGAATTTTCTTGATGATAGTTAAGGTGTAGAACATTCAATAATCAGGATTGAATAGAGTAAGGTTAAAGAAAATTAGCATTAAATTTTTAAACAATAATGTATATTTAAGATGAGTAAATGCGCGAACATGACCAGTATGATTTCTACTTTAGAAACACTGAAATACGCTCAAAACCGAAATACACCTACATACACACCCAAATACACAATTATTTACATCTTTTGGGTGTATATGTTGGTGTACACCCCAATATTTTAATTTGTAATTATTTTGGGTGGAAATATCAAAGACATAACAGACTTTAAACATGAGGTGAAAGCTGTCCAATCAAGTTAGACAGAATGGTTTCTTTACATGAATGGAATGATAAAGAGAAAAATGTAAATAATTCCTATAAAAATGATTAAAATCAAACTTTATTTTGCTTTTTTATCATTATTCAAACACATAAAATCATATTTGTCTTCATGAGTATTACGATGCAGAATATGTGTAGTTTGGTGTCTTTCGGTGTTTTAGTGTATTTCGCTGTTTCCAGTAACCCAAGTTTTGAGGGGTGACTAATTTCCACAATGCTGTTGTAAAAACTAGAGACACCTTAAGGTATGTTTTACAGATTTATTTGTTTAGAAGAATGAACAGAAATTGTTAATCTTTAAATTTAATCTTAAACACCCCAGAATGGAAAATTCAAAAACCAAGAAATGTTTGTAAGCTGATTACCTGGTCCTTCACAGTTACAAAAGAGTTACTGTTCGTGCAGCTGATTCTTAGTACTGTGTACAGTTACATATGGATACCAAGTGTGCTGCAGAGTAATGGAATTCTCACTTGTTTGTTCATTTATTCATATGTATCCAGGCCACACCACAAGGATGTGCTCTTTCCATGGCCGTTTTCATTCTGTTTCTTTTGTATTGTTCCTTTCATTCCTTTTCTCTTATTTTCTTCCTTTTTGTATAATCATGTAAAGTTTTGGTCTGGAATTCAACATACCTATATTAATTTATTTGATACATTTTTTGGTTCTTTTTTTTAAATGTTTTGTATATTGATATTGTATAAGATGACTATAATACACATTAACCATTTAAAGTCCAATTCCAAATTTATTCTTCTTGTTCTTCAGACATCATGATCCTGACTGTTCTGACTATCATGAAAAAATGAATTATAATGAAATTTAAATATAGTTTTGTGTTATCCTGACTTTCATGTGTAATTATTTTTGTGGTCAAAAGTAAAGGTCGGCATTTAATTTTAAATGTTACCTGCAGCATCTGTTTTTGTAGATTATGAAAATAATAAAAGAAATATGTATTTCACTGATTGAGATCTATTTCATATTGTGCTTGCTGTCACAAAAAATTGTTTTAAATGTGAGCAGTACCTATGAAATTTATTCTTACTGATTTTGTAAAGAATTTAAGAAGTATCAGTGTAGTGCAACAAAATTTAGATTTATCATACTAGTCTTTGTCACCGAATGTTCTAATGTGTTTTGTTAATTAAAAGAGAAATTTAATGCAATGCCCTGTGATTCTGAATTATATTGTGTACCACTCTCTGTCTCATGAACCCACTTATAACATGGGGTCCCATATTCTGGCTAGAAAATACCCCAAAATTGACCCCTATATTTCGAACATGAAGAAAATCGCAAATCAGAATTTGTAACTGAAACCTTAATATATATTGCTTGCTGTATCAGAAATGGTAAATAGGACCTGGAAATTTGAAAAAGTGTTATGAAATTTTTGGCTTTTAATAAGAAGTCAAATATATTTTTCAAATTTTCTTTCCAAACAACATTCTTTTTTCACTGTAAATAGCAATATTCAACAAAATTTTGATGAATGAAAATGGCACTAACACTTACTGGAGGCAACACTTAAATAAATTAATACCAATGTAATAAGTTTTGTCAAGTTAACTTTGTGTTTTAGTTCCATCCTTTAGTTTGTTTTAAGTGTAATTATCATAAATGCAATGTACCCTCTGATATTCAGATGTGAAATATATCAATCTACCATAACAACTTTGCCCATGAGCATTTCTGCGAGAACCTAATTAAGTGCCAGCTGTGTTTTGATATATAACTGGCTGAATTTTTTTGTTGTATTGTTGCACTAAATGAAAGCAGACATCTTTTGTATTATCATATTAGTTACTTCTTTTGTATGAAATAAAGGGGGTTGAATAAAAGGAAAGTTAAAAGGCATGCAGATCCTATCTGTGTAAGAGCTAGATTGCCATTGTCATGTCAGATCAGGTCATTTCAGTCCATCAGTCCAACACTTACTAATATATTGGACACAGTATAATTAAACTGATTTAAATGTGATCTGAGATAGCAAGGCAACCAAGTGAAATGAATATTTGGTGAAATAAAAAGCTTTGTTTCACAGATAAATTCATTGTGGAAAAAGTGAGTTTCAGAGTTTGTATTTAATTAAAATTTCTGAGTTGGCACTCACTTTCCTTAAGCATGAGAAGTTTCACTATTACTTGCAATGAAATCATGGCATCATTGTTTGACTAATAGAAAAATAAAAAACAAATTTCAATGTTGACAGTTGTTTCATGAAATAAATGTCCATATCTTTTGAAAAAGGAATCTTGTTTTGGTTATGAATTGAATCAACAGTTTCTCTAGTTCACAGCTTTGCAGAGAGTTTGCAAAGCGCAACCAAACTAACCAAAAACAGTGAGTCAGATTTGTGTGTGTGTTCATTTTCAGCAATAAGACATGCCTCCTTCCCACAATCTGATTGAAAGGCATGTTTGGGATTTCTTATAAATTTATAAGACATGGAGGATTACATTTTGTGTATTCCTTACCAACCACAGTTGCAGATGCCTACAGTTACTGTGAAAGATTTAGACATTAGTATTCGTAATTAAAGGAAGTTAAATCATCCTTGGGAACGTCAGTTAAGTCTGTTCTTGGATCTGTAATTGTGGGATTAAATGAATTTTAAGAAAATCACACTAAAAATCGAATGTGCAAATGCTGCCCATAATAAAGGTATGCCGTACCTTTATTCCTGTTAATGACACCCCCATTTCCTTTTCAGATGGAAATGGGGATTTTCACAGCGAAATTTTAAATTTACAAATGTATTCTACTTTGAAAAATTTTGAAATTTGGGTTCTATAAAATAGTGTATTGATGCTGATATTCAGATAGATAAAATGATAATACTTAAAAATCATAAGGAGATTCACTTCAAGGAGGTTGTTTTGTATGGATATTGATGCAGTAGTTTAATTTCAGGTGGATGAATCCACTCTTCAAGACAGGGTATGGCCGCAGACTTGAAATTGAGGATATGTACAATGTCGTGCCAGAAGACCAGTCTGACTTGTTGGGATCAAGGCTTGAAAAGTACGTCATGGCAACCTTCTCAGTAACTTGTGAATTAACATGCTCAAAATTTAAAAGTATCTGGGTCATTGCAACATTGTAACAAAAACGTTACAGTGTTTTTAAAAGTAGCTTATTACAATGTTACATTTTGTAAAAATATGATTGAAAAACCACTCAGTTGCTAATTTAGGAAAATGGCCATTGAACCGGTCTTTTCAACATTTTGAAAGCAGAATGATGACACTGTATTGAGACGTGTAAGGACGGATGGGGGCATGGGCGCCTGCACATAGGATCATTATTTTAGTCTGAGTCAAGGACATTATGTTTGGCCTTCATCCATTAAACTTAATAGCTGACCACTACATGTCCCCCCACCTTAAAAAACAATATTTTGCTGTTGCCTCAGGTGGGGGTGGGTTGTATAAATGAATATTTACAACTTTGGCTACATGTTCATATTTGGATTTTCCAGAGACTGGTATTGGCACCTCAGAACCTTCTCCCCAAGACAAAAAACCCTGTTCTTTGTCACCTTTGTTTTGAATGGTAGAACTATGGAAAACATTCAGTCATAGCATCCGTAGTGTGCTTGTTAGAATACACCACAGCTGTCTTGTTTTTCCTGCTGTTTTCTTAGCTTCTTGCTCTGATGACAATACACATCAGAATATAAAACCTGCACTGCCTCATCTTTTACATACAGCAGGTATCATCTGACCTGTATTTCATATTATCTAGCAAGTCGGCTCATGACCATCCCATTTCTTGAGTGGTAGCAACGGTAGCTTGGTTGGTAGAGCACTGGACTCGCAATCCAGGGGTCATGGGTTTTATACTTGTCTAGGTCAACCCAGATCAGCTGTCTCTTGGTGTCATTTGGAAGGGCACTTAGGTCCCATATCCTTCTTGGTTGATGTTTTCTTGTCTCAATCTCAAATTTGTGTGCACATTTCTCATTATGACCCAACTGCGCATACTTGGAATCATATGGTAATCAAGGTCAGCTATATAGTGGTGAAACCTTGGTTATGTTCTCTCCAGGTCACTAAGCTGTAGGGGGACTCCTATGCCTTTTTGCAAGCTGCACTTCACAACATCTTATCCTCCCAGCATTTTAATGATCCCCAGCAACATGGATATAGGAATGGTTCCATCTGTCCATTCATTGATCAGTGCATCTGTCATGCTTTTGTTTCTAAAGCACAACTAAAAAATGGTTTCATATATCTCCAATAAATTTGGTACAAATATCAGACTAGTGGTTCAGATGTTCCTTTTGCCATTCACAGTTCTTCAGCTACAGTATTCTTAATGTTTTTGTCATTGTGTCCATCTTCTATCAACTTTCATTTGGAGGAGGAGGGTGTGGTCAAACCTCCAAAATAGTGTAAGCTATCTCAGTGAAATATGGTACATATATTAGATGAATTGCGTGGATGTGCCCATTTCTATCAACAAATCAGTATATTTTTACCATTTTTATTCATTTGTCAGTTCATCCATCTGTCATTCATACTTTTGATTCCAGAGCAATATATGCTGATTTTAAAACTTCAGTTTCTGTATTTACATGTTTGTTCATTTGTATTTCCATCCATCAATCCATTATCATACCATCACAGGGGCAAAGCTCAAAAACGGTTTAAGATATCTCTTTGAAATTTGTTCAGTATGATGTAGATGTTCCTTTTGCAATTTGGAATTCTTCAGTCTAAATACTTTTAACATCCATGTCCATTTGTATCTTCATCCATGCAAACACACATCAGACATATCATGATTATTTATGGGGCGTAATTCCAAGCCAATATAAGATATCTCTAAAACTTGGTGCACATATTAGACTAGTAGTCAGGATATACCTTATGCTGTTTACAGTTCTTCAGTTAAAATGTTTTTCTTTATTTTCATTCATTTGTTTATTTCTCTATCTGCCCATCAGATTTTCATTTCTACAACAGACCCCAAATTTTTCAAGATATCTCCTTGGGAACTTTATACACATATTTGAATAGTACTCTTTATGTGCCTTTGCTGTTTGGAATTTTCCAGTTTTCAATAACTTTTTTCAATGCCTATGACCATCTGTCTATTCAGTGTTATTAAGAATAGTTTATGTTTCTATAATTAATTTATTTTTTACAGTTGGGTCTTTTTAATTGAGGCCTTTTGATCTTAAAAGGCCAACTGAGATATTTAACCATTTATTAAATATCAATAAGATGGGATAGTCCTTTTTTGCAAATGAGGTAAGTGCTATGTTAGGTCAGTTGGTAGATTCTTAGACTTGTAATCATGGGTTGCAGACATGATACTTGCCCAAGCCAGCCTCGGTATAACCTTGGGAAATGCACTTATCTACCATTTCCATGGCATGATATATCTAGTAATGTGTTAAAAGTAGCCCATACCGGGAAACAATTTACACAAGATATGAAAAAAATTATATGATGTACAGACAGATGCATTGTAACAAAGTAACAGAGATAGATATACAAATGGATATGCCTCAAGTTCTTATCCTGAAATAGATTGGTTACATCTATTGACTTTGATTTAATTTGTTTGCTGTGTTTGGTTTTAACAGTACTGTTGACACATTATTGGATGCATCATGTCAAAGAAATGGGAGCTAATTGGCGTTTTTTGACACATTATTGGATGCATCATGCCAAAGAAATGGGAGCTAATTGGCGTTTTTTGACACATTATTGGATGCATCATGCCAAAGAAACGGGAGCTAATTGGCGTTTTTTGACACATTATTGGATGCATCATGCCAAAGAAATGGGAGCTAATTGGCGTTTTTTGACACATATTATTGGATGCATCATGCCAAAGAAATGGGAGCTAATTGGCATTTTTTGACACATTATTGGATGCATCATGCCAAAGAAATGGGAGCTAATTGGCGTTTTTTGACACATTATTGGATGCATCATGCCAAAGAAATGGGAGCTAATTGCCTTTATCAAAGACACCTACCTTGATATAGTTCAACAACATCTCTGTGGCACTTTAAACTTCACTGAATCATTCAGTAATAAATGGTCATCAAAGATTATTGCCTTCTTGATAGATTAAACAAAGAAATTGAAACAATTATAATTAGGATTACATGTATTTATGTTTAAGTGAGGAATACTGGTATTTGCTTATCAGAAGCATTTAGAATTTAAATATTAAAATTACCAGTAAGAATTACATGTATATCCAGTATAGTGTTTATGGCTTGTCAGTGGTTTCTTTAAGATCATTCTATTTTTTGTAACTGATGCATTGGGAAGTCTGTAATATAGTTCCATTAGACAAGCTTTATCTTTGTCACAGATTGTGGTCTCTATAATTTCCACATAGTTTAATTCTGTAGCTGGACACCATGTAATATGCAGACATAAATAATTAGTCCTCCACAAGTAGAACGTTGTCCTTATCACAGCATGCTGGAGGAAAGCTAAACCCTTCTGTATTAATGTGTTGGTTAATTACATTATCATTAACTTATTTGCAGACAAACATATAATGTCAGTTTCCCTAAGTTCATTTGTGGCAATTTCAAGCCTTATTTTTGGACATATACAGTAATTGGATTTCGTTCTGTGGTGTTTAACATCATTTTACATCATGTTAGGCTTTACATGGTGGCCGGTATATGATATAGAAAATATATACCCAGAATTGTGACCTTGCATCAACCAATTTCATGCTATCTATGGTTGTTATAAAGGGAGAGTACTATGCGATTATTTGAGGATTATATGTACTAGAAATAGCCACTATTGATGTTAGTTAGACTGCCAGTTTTAGGGTGACAAAGTACGGACCGAGGGCTAAAATCAAGAAGAGACACTGGTAGACTAGTGATTACTTTTATGGTCAGCAGCTCTGTATTCCGATTTTGACAATATATTTTACAGGTTTATGGCCCTTGAATATGATAGCATGAATAGTTTTTTTAAAATTTAATTTCAACTGCATTTGCTAATACAATTCTCCTCAGCAAGGTTTAGATGAGTTTTATTTTAACCAAATTTTGATTGCCTGTCACAGTGTTATGATTCTTGACCAACAATGAGCAACCATATATCCCAGTGCATGTTAAACATGCTAGAATTTACATCCTTCATTCAATATCAAGAGAAAATTTCCTGAAAAGTGATTTTCATAACCAGTATATTTAAATAATATTTTACAAAGTTATGATCCTCCTTTATTGACATAAAATAGTTTAATGGCTTGTGTAAACTATGGCATTCATATTTTCCTCTCAGTGATATTTCTGTAGATTCAAAGCTTCACATTTTGCAGTGGCTTAGATAGATTTCAGGACATTATATATGGAGTCATTGTCCTTGATTACTTCATTACTATGCTCAGTTTCCATTACTGTAGCCTCTGAGTGGGACAATTGCCATGTTAGTACTAACTTTCAGTATTTATAATTTAATAAATATAGTGCTGTTAGTTATTCAGCAATAACATACTTTAATGAGAATATTTAGTGTTGTTATGATTATAATATTTGTCAGAATAACTTCTGGAATAAATAGACTCTATTGTATATTGAAACTAAGCTATATTATTTGTATATATTGTATAATCATATAAAAATGAAATTAAGGAATTTAGGTCTTGCAGTAGTCCAAATAACTGTAAAACAGACTTGTATTATAATCATATCAGAAATTAAATTGATGAATAAACGTCTTGGAGTAGTCCACATAATTTCAAAACAGACTTGTATAATGATATAAAAAATTAAATTGATGAATAAAGGTCTTGGGGTAGTCCAAATAATTGCAAAGCAGACTTGAAGAGATTTGGTGAAAGCACATTCCTTGTATGCTTGTGTTTAAGTTGGTTCCATCTGTAGAAGACATAGCCCCTAATCTGGCATCATATAAAGTGCCAGTAGATTAGAGTCTGTGTTATTTATTCAGTTGATTAGTTGTAACAAACAGTATTAGCCTAGATCTACTGGCATATTATTCAACGGCAGATCAAGGTCTGTGTTGTTTGTTTAACTGATCAGTCCCCCCAAAAATATCGACCTAGATATACTGGTATATTATTCAACAGTAGATCAGAGTCTGTGTTGTTTAACTGATTATTGTTAAAAAACAGTATGAACCTTGATCTAATGGTTCATTATTCAACAGAAGAGCAGTCGGGTCTCTTTTTTTTTCAGTTCTATCTACCTTGTATCTAAGTATGTTCAGTATTCATTTCTGGAGGATAGTTTATTGCCAAGAGAATTTCTTTCTGTCCTTTAGTTTTAGGGATTCTATGTATTTGTTTTTCCAGTGAATGGAAGAAAGAAGTTGAGAGGAGTAGGACAAGGGGAGGCAAACCTAGTCTTTTAAAGTGCCTGACTAGAATGTTTGGACTGGAATACATGCTGCTTGGAATTGTGCTTTTTCTTGAGGTATGATACATGCAATAACAAGACAGAATATATTAAATAATGTGTTCTCCATTTACAGATTGTTTGTCTAGCATCATCTCCCAACCCATTTTGAATTGTATCCCACTTTAAGACTCAGTATTTACCTTACACAATTACATAATTATTTATTCTCTTCCTAAATTACAAATTTCAAAACAAACTTTTCTCTCTCTACAAACTTTTGCGATTTGGAAAAAAAGTAGTCAGTGGCAAGTGCGCTGTTAAATCTGTGTTATTTTTGGTAGACTGAGTAGCCTAAAGTCGATGATGAGGTATCATGGTGTGATGCAGTGTTCTCTAGTGACTAGTCTTATGACCATTCAGTAGAGCAAACAATTTTAGGTTTTAGTTGGATTGGACTTGAACATAAGTATATATACTTATTAATTAATTATTAATTTTACTTGCTTATAAATTAAACCAGCTGCAATCAGTATAGGCCTTGGTCAGCAATTGCATAATGCAATGGGTGAGTGTTGTTTGTTCTTGTGATTACTCCTAACAAACTTCATTGACATAGATCTGCTGGTGCATTATGCAGTGGCTGATCCGGATCTCTGCAGTTTGCAGTTGTACTTATTTTATAACTGAATATATACAGCATATTGCTAAGTTTTTAATTTTCTATACATTCCAATTTATCATAACCATAATTAATTTTTGTACTCTTATTTCTTCCTCCAATACATTACTTGATCATAATTCTTTCAGGGTCCCTCCATTACCTCACAAAATTCAGCTCTTCCAAATGACTTGTTTTAGCACCAAATGTTGTCTGCTAACCAAGACCAAATTTAGGGAAGAGTGACTACACCCTGAATTGAGGGCTTGGTGCCAAATCCCATCATTCCAACATTTGTCAGTTACTACTGCTGTTTTTTTTTTTTTGCATAGTCAGTATGATTGTCAGAAGCTTCACAAATACTTTCCAGTTTGGTGGTCAGGTTTAAGCAATTCAAGAATTTTTCTATCAAAGGGAAGCACACACTGTTTTCTAACTGAATTTCACTCTTCCCTTATATATCTTGCATCTTGGTACTAAACCCTATAGCCCAGTGGCCAGGACCTGATCAGATAGATGAACCCTTCCCCAATTTTGAACCTCCATAGTACCAAAGATCATTGTAACTGATCGGAAAATAATGATCTTTACCATAATGGTAACTATAGTTTGCACACTTGGACTCGTAGTGATAACATCTACCTGAATTTTTCACTGAAAATGCAAATCATTCTTTCTAACAGTATAATTCATGTACCGACAAACTATAAAACATATTTTTAGTCTTCAAAGTTAACTTTTTCAACATCAAAGTCTTTAAGAAGCCGACTTATTCTTTTCATATAGTTGTAGTCTCATATCCCTGCCAACTTTGAGCAGTGATTGTTGGCAACTGTGTAGCACCAGAAGGAGAGTCAGCTTATTTCTATGATGGATTGCAAGGGTTTGATATTTGATTCAAGATGAAACAATATAAATTGAAGCATTCCTCTTTCTGTTTCATAGAGCAGCAGTGAGGGTGAACCCTACAACTTTGTAGAGACCTTATTTTTGAAAATTAAGGGTTCCCTGAAAAAAGAAGTTTTTGTCTTAGTAATGAAAACTTCTTTAATTGACCAGATTTTTTCACAATCTGGTCACGTGCGTATGTCATTCACCCTCACTGCTGCTATAAATTAAACAGCCATATAGATATTATCAATAATGAGTATTGGAGAACCACACTCAGCTAAATTAGCTCGAGAGCGACTAGAGACAATTAAAAAATATCTACCCGTTCGTGATTCTGTTAAGCAACAACTACAATCGCGTCAGGAATCTCAAGTTGAATTTGAAGAGGATACAAAAAATTATTTAAACCTATCACTGAGACCACTAAAGGTATTCAACCTGTGTTAGAGAAAACCGCTGAAGCAGCTGGAAAAATAGCAGAAAGAACTGAAAAAATAGCAAGAAGAACAAAAAAGACAAAAGAAATTTTACGTGAACTTCCAGCTGAAATAGCTGCTGCGATGCCAGTCCCGGAAATACTTGAAGGTGCTGAAGCAGAAGATGATGAAGCAGAAGGTGCTGAAGCACTAGCCCCTGAACCAAAATCAGCAGTTAAATTGATAGATAAATTTAATGAAGAAACTGTTAAGGTAATTAATAAACTTAACATACAACAATTAGCTAAATTTACTTTTGATAGTTTTAGTCAAAGAGGTAAATTAATGAAATCTGAATACGATAAAGATATTAAAAACCGTGATCAATGGCGAAAATCATTATATCGCATACGTATGAATGTTGAACAAGCTAGAGCTGATGATCCACTATATCAGGATTATGTTAGTGAAATTAATAAATTAATCAAATCAGAAAAGGAGAAAAAACAAAGTAAAAAACCTTCAAAACAAACAACACCAAAACCATTTGAGCAATCATTTCGTGATTATCCAGGATCACCAAAATCACAAATACCAGTTCTATCTCCTACACCAAAGAAAACAACATCACCGAAACCAAGTGAAGAGGAAGAAGAAGAATTTCAAGACGCTCCCGGAGCAACTGGAAGTGGTCTAGGAAGTGGTCTTATTACTTGTCCCAATAATGTCCTTGCTGATGTCGATCGACTAGAAATTCTCATCGGAGGAAAACGAGCTGGTAATAATTCCGCAGAAATCATTAATGAAGTAGCTGATATTTGTAAACGATTATTTAGTGGCGGCATCATGGATATTAATGTGTATCGATCCCTCATTAATGAAATCGCCGATGATTATTATAGTGATTAAGTATGTAATTAGTGATAAAAACAGTTAATAATAAAATGATCATACACAATACTCGTGGACCTACCATGGTCAGGGTAATAAACTCACGATTACCAGTATACAAAGCGACCTACGGAGATGGACTAGGTGATGTTGTTCAGGGTCTGTTTAGAAGAATAGCCCCAAAAGCAATACCGATTACAAAGCAGCTAGGAATGAAAGCTATTGATGTTGTTCGTGAAAAAGGTATAAGCGCTGTTGGTAATATTGCTAGCAAAGCATTCTCAGCGATCAAAGATAGACTATCAAGATTAATACGCAGACCACAAGCGACCCGACCTCAACCTGTGAAATTGGCTAGCACTGAAGTGATGCCAGCAAATGTAAGTAAAATAATAAATCAAGCAGCTAATCAAAAACTAGCGGAGTTGGCTGATATCCCGATGTCGGAAAAGGAAAAAAATATAACCGCTAGTCTGATAGCAGGAAGTGGTCTTTGAGTTAGACGAAGACGATAATAATAAAGATGTTTAAGCGCATATCTGACCCCGCGTTTGATATGGACGCACCAGTTCTCAAAGATGAGTCTGTGCGTGATTATCAGTATTATTCTTACGACGCACGACTGCCAAATCAGCGTGGACGATTTGAACTACAGGTTCAGGATACAAGTAGATATTTCCTACCCGCTGAAGCATTTATCGAAGTTGAAGGTGAAATTTTAAATAATGTTGTTCCTGCAGCACCAGTAGCATATGGTGCTGATATTGTTGTTGGTTTTGTTAATAATGGTATTATGGCGTTATTTGATAGCGCTACATACATGATTGACGGAAAAAATATTGAATCAATTCAGAAAGAAGTCGACGTTGCCACGACAATACTTGGTCTTGCGAGATACAGCGACGATTATTCAAGATCAGCTGGTCCATCAATGATGTTTGTCAAGGATACTTCTAACCACTCTGATACCGATCAATATGATATAAGACGACCAAGAAACTTCGCCAATAACGCTGACGCTGATGTAAATCCAGTGGTTCATGGTGCTAATCCAAATTTTAACTTAGGATTTGCAGTACGTAAATCGATGTTAAAAGGTGATAGGAGAGTATTTTCATGTGCAATTCCACTGTCACATATTTTTGGATTCTGTAGAAATGTCAGAAAAGTTATTTTCGGAGCCAAACATATGGTTGTACTTGTACGAAAAGGTGATGATAATGATGCAATATGGAAACCCATTGGTGATCCTGGTAAAGTAGTACTAACAAAACTTTCCCTGTGGATGCCAGTGATGACTCCGTCAATATCTGAAGAAGACCGGTTGTTATCTTTTATGAGTCAAGGCGGTAAATCAACGTTGTCATGGTTGACTATGACCACAGATGCTGTTCAGAGTGCAATTGATGGTTTATTTACATGGCAGATAGCTTCTCAACAAGGTATTTCTGCACCGCGACATATATTTATTGCGTTCCAAGATGTTGCACGAATAAACAATCAAGATGAAAGTATAATGATATTTGACAAACTCGGTGTTTCTGAAGTTTCATTAAGGATAAATGGACATCAAGAACCATCCGAAGATATATTACTGAATTTCGATCAAAATCATGTAGCACGTGCATATCATCGATTAATGTCGTTCATGGGTCGTGATCAAAATATTGATACTGGTTTACAAATATCGCAGCTAGATTTTACATCACTGTATCCGATTTATTATTTTTCTCTAGAACATTTAGATTTAACCAGACAATCTGTTGTAGATATTCATTTTCGAGCTCGTGTGACTCGAGGAGCTATTGTCAATTACAGAGCAATTGCTGTTATACTCAGTGATAAATCTATGTTACTCGAGGGTGTTGGTGGACGAATGAGAATTATTGATGCTCCAGTAGAAAACATGTAATTAGATCGTTCATAATAATTATAATGTCATATCATCACGTTAGTGTGAGTCTGACTCCTGGTCAGATTAAAAGACTGCAATCAGCATCAAAAAATAATTGTGGAATAAAAATATCGCTAAAGCGAGAACAGATGACCGGTGCAAATAAACTATCGTTGACCGAGCGTCAGTTCAGAAACTTCAATGACGCTAAAAAATCAAATAAAGGCGTTAAACTTAATCTTTCTGCGGGCGCCATCAAATATATTGCTAAAACGGGTGGTATATTTCCGCTTCTTGCAGCAATACCAGCATTAATAGCAGCTGCAGCCCCAGCTGTTGCAAAGGCAGCTGCGCTAGGTGCTGTTGGAACAGCTGCTGGAATGGCGTTAAAGAAAGCAACTGGACAAGGAATCAAAAAAAAGGGAAAGGGTCTAAGATTACCAGGGACCCCACACTGGTACGGAAAGGGTTTAAGATTACCAGGGACTCCACACTGGTACGGAAAAGGCCTAAGATTACCAGGGACAGTTTACTAATATCACCTATGTCCAATTTTGATTTACTTAATGCTGCTAAGCAATTAAAAATAAAAAATTTCAGAGGTGTTTTTATGAGCGATCAATTACCTAGAATTGCTAGCAGTTCTGAAACTGGTATCATTAATCTCGATAAAAACTCTGGCCCAGGCACGCACTGGGTAGGATATGCAATTGATCCACGTGGAATTATTTATTTCGATTCGTATGGATTAGCACCACCAAAAGAATTTCTTCATTACGTTAGCAATAATACTGCTCCAATCTGGTATTCAGCGCTACCGACACAAAAAATAACTGATCCTCCAATATGCGGCCGTGAAACCCTCGCTATGCTTGATGCTGTATCAAAATCAACAGCACCGCCTCATAAAATCGTACACGCGTTCACTACGCTACGTCATAGTACTTAAACTGATATCAGTAAATATAATGGTAGATATTTATGGAAGATCCTCAGGTAGAGCTCAGAAGGTCGATTTATCTAAATATGCAACCATTGATCAGCTCAGAAATGAAAGCGATGATTTATTAAATATAACGAGTGTGGATCAAAATGAAGTCGTCGTTTTTCAGGACAAACAAGGACGATTAAAAACGAGTAATATACAACTACTAGATGTACTTATACGAATTCCCAACGCGGTTGTTAATAATATCATTACTTTCACTGATCAGGGTAAAATACAGGATTCCGGTAAGTCGGTTAACGATTATGTTAAGAAAACTGGTGATGTATTTACCGGTGACATTATTATGTCAGGAAGAAAAATTACGTATCTTGGAGATCCAATCGCAGATACAGGCGCAGCAACAAAAAAATACGTCGATGATCAAGAATCCAAATACGTGTCAGTGCGTGGTGGTATAATGCGTGCATTTCTCGACATGAATAGTAATGGTATTAATAATCTCAGAACACCAGAAACAGATTTCGACGCTGCAACGAAGAAATACGTCGACGATAAGGAAATTCCAATAATGACTTCGTTAACGACAATTAATGATGGAATTGCTTCATTTAGAACTGATTATTTTAATCATGTACAAACATTTCTAAATTTTCGTAGAAATGTAAACAGATCTATTAACGAATTTTTTGGAACTCCACCAAATGTTATTATTAATCTCGCTGACATTAACGCAAGACTCAACGATATCATTAGTGGTATTCCTAATATTATTCAAAAAACTAATCTCGTTAAAATTCCTCACAAGCAGATCATTAATATCGTGTACACAGTTGCATCAGGAAAGGCAACATGGTCGCAGGAAAATAACACTTTTAAACACACTGCAGAGGTTACTGGTGTATACAGATTATCTGTATTTAGTAGTGCAAAATTTACTATATTTACCACATTTCCATGGCGTCATTCAACCGATGATTTTTCTGGAATTGTGTCTATAGTGTTAAATAAAGATACTGAAGAAGCGTTTATGCTAATAGTGAATGATAAAAAGTTAACCGCAGTGACTTATTGGTGGTGTATTGAGTTTGTAGCCGAAACTCCCGAATTAGTTATTTAAATAAGTATAATGAATCAAGAATCATTTATCGACGTTCAACGTCACAGATACACTCAAGTATGTGAGTGTCAAACCAAACTAAAAAATATCATTGACGATTACACGATAAAGGTAAAAAAATATCGTCGTCGTATGGTCGTTATTGATATAATGGTATACTCGGTTTCTGCTGTTATTGCTGGAACTGGATTATTAATATCAACAATAACGATGACAGCGCCTGCAGTTGTAACGATTATAGTTTCAACGGCAACAACATGCGCAGGTATTTTCAGTATTATCTCTAAAAAATATCTACGTGTACGAATGATAAACTAAACGAGTATATAATGAAATTGCACACAGCAACAGCCGCATACACTAAATTATGCTCGTATATTTCAGCGTATCTCGGTGATGGTAAAATATCCGATGAGGAGTTCGTAACGATAATGAAAACCTACGATGAAGCATTCATAATCGCTAATGATAATAACGGAAAGATGGAGAATTAAATAATAATTATAATAATAATGTCAGAGTCGCAATTACTTCAGCAGATCGTAGCTAATACAACGCCGTCAAAAACTACTATGATATCATTAAGTTCAACCAATCCTGAATTTAGCGTTAATTTTCCAGCTGCAATTCCAGCAAGCGAGATAGCATTAGCACGATTACGAGTTTATCATAGTTGGCCAAATATCAGGTCAAAACCGTTTGGTGGACAACCAGCAAATAATTCACTGGTATTTGCGAATAAGAATAAACCTGATGGAACACCTGATTGGCAAGTTGTTGGAATTTCAACGGGCAGTTATCAAATAGAACAGATTAATGATGAGTTCCAACGCAGAATTAAATCTATCACGGGGAAAGAATCTAAAATAGCGATTACTGTTTATGAACCAACACTATCTGCGGTTATTGAAATAAATTCCCCTGATTACCTCGTAGATATTTATCAAAGTTCGATCAGATCAGTGTTAGGATGGCCTGATGTCGCACCAGCTTATCAGTGACCACCAGAACCACAGCGATCCGACTTCATTACTGATAAAAAGGTGTTTATAAAACTTCCAGAATATCGAAAAGTAGAAGATGCTTATCCATGGCAAAAATATTTAGGCGATCAAAGAGCTATACATTATATAGATAGAATAGAATGGTATTTTACGAAACTCATTGATGGTAAAAAAAAAAATTCGATAAGAACACTTAATATTGATTTAATAAATTCATATGCTAATACAATTAAATCTGAGCATCAGCGTGTATTTAATAATCTACGAAATTTATTTTCAAGCATTAATGTTTTTTACAACGATGATTTAAAAAATCAGATAATTGAAACGATACAGCATTTGAATCAAGTTGCTTCAGACCTAGAGTTCATGAATGATGTTTTTGTTAACAGAGAGAAAAGATTAGTATTCTCAACTGGAGTATTATATTATGAAGATTATATAGTTAATGAAGACGATCCAAAACAGCGTGTTCCAATCAATCACTTATTTACAACAGTTTTTCTTAAATATTTTGGAATTACGCGAGAACAGCTACCAACATTCATCATTCCCGGATTTAACTCGGACGAGTTAAAGAAATCAGTTAATGATCTTATTGATGAACATTTTAAAAAGATGTGTGATTCATGGATAAAAATAGCCCCACCACCGGTTATATTAAAACACAATAACAACCCCTTTGGTGCCGGTAGACATATATCACCGGGCATTGTAAACATAACAACAACAATTGCAGTCAATCTGATATGTGATGTTATTGAAGGTAGCTATCAGGTAGATCTTTCTAAATCTAGCCACCGCAGTGGCACTGCGGAGCAAGGGTACATATTATTCAGTTTTAGCCCGATTGTTCCACCAGGCTGGTTAATTGTGGTAGAACCAATTAATCCCGTTTACCTGCGAGTTCATAATCCATTTCTGACAAGAATAAATTTCAAACTTACAGACCAAAATAATAGAATTCTGGACACGAGGAACGAATCTCTTAATATAAACCTGTATATACGCTCATAGAACGTCTGATTATTTAATCAGGGCATAATCTGATGAGTAAATACATAATCAATTTTCTATGATTAAAGCAATTGTATATATAATAAAGCGAGATAACTCGGCTATCTCTCTGCAGTAAATTGAACGATTATTTCCCTTACTACGTTACCTGTACAAACCCAGTTGTATATACGTGTGTAGCGTATATTAGTCCGTCTGTCTGTTACCTTAACGAACTATAACTTTATGCGTGCAAAATTATTTTATGAATTTTGAAAAACTGAAGTACAATTCTACATTCTATTAGTAATACAAGTTCTGTGAGACAGCACAAATATTATATATATACTTAAATTTAACTATATTATTGATGAGAGAACGATGGCCGAAATGGTAAGACGGTTTGACGTAGATCGAAGCTCTACAGACTCTCGCGTGTTCGAGTCTCCAAAAATGCTAAAGATATTATCTTGCATTTGCGACTGATGCTTATTTAATTGGGGGAACCCGGAGAATTTCCTCGATATCCACAACAGACAAAATACACTCTCCTATCATACACCTTTGAGGGGTGTACGTTTTACACTCCCGGGGTTTTGTATGGGGGAGAGTGTACAAAATCTGTTGGACGTAGACAAGATTCCCCCGTCATCACCATTTGTATATATTCATGTTCATACAATCATTAGGATAAGTTTATGTTTGTGCAGTCCAAAATCATAAACCATCTGTATATATTTCATAACCATATATCATTAGGATAAGTTTATGTTTGTGCAGTTCAAAATCAAAATCATAAACCATCTGTATATATTTCATAACCATATATCACAAACAAAACAGCTCCCTGACAAAACAAAAAAAAAGTCATGGGAGCTAATATTTTTTTATATTAAATATATATATATGTATATATATAATGAACCATGAAAACATTAATGATATTATTTCTGCTATTAAAACACTAAAACATAACGGAATAAAAATATCTGATAATCTCGACCCTCAGAAAATCATGTGCGATTTTGAATTACTACAACAGAGAAAATTTGATAATAAATATACACTATCTTCAAACTACAGATTCATAAAATTAATTTATCAATTCATGCTTGAATCACTAGCCATGGTAAACGACAATCAGATAAAGCTATTTGCACCTCTTGCACGTTCTATCGAAAATATTAAATCCGAACTGTCTCACGAGTACGAAAGAAAAAAGATTGTGGATAATCATGTAATGCAATTAAGAAAGATTATGCTATCTGATTCTGTCAATGCTGAGAGCGATGAAGGTGAACCCCTGACAGAGTCAGTGACTGTAATTATGGCTAAACAAAACCCTTGGGAAAATTAACAGAGTCGAACTATTTGTTTTTGTAAGAATAGAGAGTTAGACATATTCAAATACTATGCGCTGATTATATATTTTTGAAAAGGCAGATCTAGCAATATTATCTGCAACGCGTTTTATTGAAGGTGGTATTATGTCAAAATATTTGGCAGCAGAATTAATTGACTTGAACACAATTTCTTCACCATCTGCATTTACAGATTTAACAGATCTTGCAAATCGTGCGCCACCAGTGTTTCCGGATTTACAATTTTGACTCTGTGTAGTAATTCGTAGATTTCCAAGTGAGTTATCAAGCTTATTGCCGTTGATGTGGTCAACCACATATCCATCTTTGATTATTCCAAAAAAACATTCGAATATGAATCTACTTGATAAATAATTTTTCTTGTCATTAACAGTAAATCTAAGATAACCAGTATTAGTAACACTACCTACTGGTTTTTTCAATCTACAGTGTCTGATTACACCTTCTCGAGATGCTTCATAATTGGTAAAGATTGGATGTGACACAAACTCATTTTGCTCCATTATATATATATAATATTATTTGTCTAAATCATTATTTTGAAATCTAACCAGATAATCTTCTTCTGTCTTTATAGGAGATTTACCTGATAATGTGTTATTTTTTTTTGTCATAATATCGTTTTAGTTCTCTATACTTTTTTCCGCCACATTTTAGGCACAATTGAGTTTTTCCTCTTACTCCAACACCGCATTTCACACACGGTATTGGTCCTGTACTTCCATTTTTGATACTCTGTGCATGATTTCCGCAGTATTTGTTCACACACGATTTATTACAAGTAGAAGTATATCCAGTTTTGAGCCAAGCACATTTGTTTTGTGTTTCAATCATATACAAAAGATTAATGTTCAATTAAATATTTGCCCTAATTATAATATGGAGGAATTATCCGTTATTGAACCTTCCCCTGCTAGATTTGACCTTGACAGACTATCAGAATATAAACTCAGTACTTCGATGCAGGATCTGGCATTAATGGTAACCGAACGTATTCGTGAAGCAAAAAGGAATTTCGTGACGATGGTGCAGTTTATGCATGGTCCACATTCAGAGTTGGAAATGTTACTAATATGATGAATGACAAACGAGGAAAAGTAATTATTAATCACCTTGATAATCAAAAATATTTTATTTTAATAAAATTTATTGTAAATACAGAAGAAGATATTTGGATTATTAGTGATAAGCGTGATCCAGTCCGTGTGCAGCCCTGGGGTAATATTGTTCTTTTAAGTAATAAATCTAAGCCCGGAATACTTACTGGCATTGATAAACCCTATTATATACAGAGTTATCCAGCAACTGCAGTTGTATATGCAATATTTCCGCTGAATGATAAATCTAATGTTACAGATCTGAAACCGATGAAAATATCAAGAATAAACTGCGTAGCTGAACGAGTTACAGAACATTTTACAAATGCGATACGTGGTAATGGTTTAACTGATTTAAGACATAAAAAAATAAACAAATGGGCAGAATCCGTTAAAGATGCTGGTGCATCTATTAAGGATGTTGCTGAACTAGAAAAGTTATTGAGATTTCCAATAACAGTAAAAACACTAACCGGAGAGATATTATACGAACCAAAATACACAAAAAATGGAGCTCCTATAACAATCGTTGATCATAATGCACATGCATGGACTAATGCTGTAACGATATTTCCACGAGATAGAAAAGTTAAGTTTTATGATGGTGATATATTTGATTTTATTAAAAATATCAGCAAAAGCGACCCTGTGTCTGTTTGGTTATTTCAGAGTTCAGAATATAATCATTACGAGCAGTTTGTACGGCCTAACGGTGATATTTATCGTATAGAATCTCTCCATGAAGAAATGGAACATCTTGCATTGAAATATACCTCTGATGATGTCATAGTTGGACAATTACTGAATAACTGCTTTACCGTACCATCGGTTGCTGCCCATTTCGCTCAGGAAAAAAATTCATGGAAAACGACACGATCAGAATTCCTTGAAGATGTCAAGAAAAGCTGTATAGAATATGGTCACGTTGGGTTATGGAACACCAAATACAACCATAGTGATGTTATCTCAGTTGATATGGTAGCGTGTTATCCTGGGAGTTTTCTTGGATATGGAGTATGTTCTAAGTACTTTAAGAGATTCGGACATCCTACACATGACATGGCAAGGGTTGCGATAAACGGACATTTACCAGATTTTGACTTAACCGGATTTGCTCACGTAGAATCATTCGAATTTGCAGAAAATCTCCATCCGATTACTTATGCTTGGTTTGGAAGACATTTTTCAGAGCGATGTTGGGTTCCAATAGTACTATTGCGGTATATGCATGATGTTGGATTTTTAATATCGTTGAGAGTAACTGAAGCGATTATATCGTATAATTCACAGAAACAAGTTTGGTTACCAGAACCGAACAGATTTAATATCGATGATACCAGAAAAGAATTCCCTGATATTGATGAAGATCATATTATTAAAATAAATAAATGCAGAAGCGAATACGATGAGAAATTTACAAAAGATCTCGGTAGAAAGATAATCGGTAAATTTACTCAAGGTGGCTCATACGATTATAAACGAGCGTGTACAAGATTGATTATGGACGACGCTGAACTAGATTTTATAATCGCTGATACAACGGAGAAAAATACGTTTATAAACAGATGTAATGCTTATTTATCAGATGGAGCGAAACTAGGTACCATTGTGAGCTACCTTGATGGCGAGTCACCGCAGTTTACTCATTTAAGATCTTCGATGTTAGCTTATGTTTTGATAAACCTACTATCGATGATAAATAAATTTCCTCATCACGCTGTCAGAGTCGCTACGGATTCATTTTATGTACATAAAAAATATAAAGATTTATTAAAACTCGGTAATGGTGAATGGGGGGCGTGGAGGATAAAACAAGAAAATATACTTAGTTATTCTGAATCTGCCGATGTTGAAATTGCGGAGACATATTACAAAAATAATAATCAAATATTAAAGTCATCTGCACCATCTGTGTATGATCCTGTATCTAGGTATAAGACTGTTTATCTTAATGGGTGTGGTGGTTCAGGTAAAACAACTCGTGTAATTAATTTATTTATAAATAATAATTCGGATATAATTGTTTTGACACCTACACATAAACTTGCTAGAGAAATAAAACAACGAGGAGTAAAATGGTGTACATATCACAGTTTCTTTAGATGGTGCGGAGACTTATGGACTCCATCGCGGATGGGAGAAAAATATATACCTAAATATATTATATGGGGCGAGATATGTACGGTGTCGTTAGAAACACTAAAAACATTTCTTGAATGGTTATTGACAAAGAATACTGCTGTGCTTATGTGCGGCGATCATGGTCAACCACCACCCTTTGTTGGACAGTCTCCACATGAATGGCTGAAGAATAACGTAGATTATTATGAAGAAATAAATGATGACCATAGAGCTATTGATGAACCGCTGAAGGAATTTAAAAATTAATCAGACTTCAGCCAGACAGAGTACAATGTGAGATAATGCGAGGAGTAATTCCAGAGACTTCTATGAATGAATTTTGGACTTTATGGAATCCCGCCGATTTAATAGTCGCGAGTAGAAAGATAGTTCGTGATGAACTACAGGATAAATTATTTACGTTAC